>OX578135.1:133882437-134111990 GCA_951213105.1 Amaurobius ferox | reverse complement strand
TTGAATGCAAGTTCGCATCTGGCACGTGGGCGTGCCGATCGTCGCGAAAGGTATAAATGAGCCAGCTGCTATATTACTGTACAAGTTTACAACTCAATATATATTACTAACATGACTTGCAATATGGGTGTTTTAAGTGCATGAAATAAAAATAGCTCAATTAAATAAACAAACTTTGATGGCACAAATATGATTACATAATGCAAGGGTAGATGTCTACAAAGAAATTTTAAATGTAACTTACCCAATTCCTTTACTAAAATTCCAAAATCAAATATTGTGCATATATGCTTGTAGCGGCAATATAAAATTTATGTCATCAAAATATATCTTTTTATGTATATTTGTGCTAAATAATCCTAAGAGAAGATAAACCTTCATATATTCTACTGAATGTATGCACTAAGTGATTGTTAATTTCTAAAAATCATCTGTAATATACTGATAGACCGATGTTACGAAGAACATGGCCGCTGTGCAGGGGAATCGCGAACGTGACATCACATGTAACTCATCTATTGTGTAATAAAATAAAAAGGGATGTAGCGTCACCTTCGTGAACTAAAGAACCTACTCACCTTCGTGAACCTACTTTAGATCTCGAAGGTGACGGATATAGTGCAAGCGAAGTGATGGATGGGTTTTACGTCACAGTTAACCGTTTTCAGTACTGCCTATACATACTACGGACACCCCGTATCAATATACGCGACAGTGACCGGTTCCCGCTACACACCGTACTTACTATAGACATCCTGTAATTATATATGTGCCCATGCTCTATTGGTTGACGAATTTTAGTTCTTATGCACCTGGCAACACTTTCCGAGTTCCAAGTTTCTCTTGCTGAACTTGGCAATAGGTAATAGTCAGTTTGTTTTGTTTGTTGACGTTGATCATGAAGACTAGAGAGTAGGAGAGGACACGCCGTAGTAAAGAATTGCATTTTTTCCCTGGCCAAGCCATGCACTTCACAATTCTGCTAATCGTACCGCCCTCTAGTGCACATTGTGTAAACTAAAAACTCTAAATTTTTTCAATTATCATACGCAGTTTTAAAATAAATGTGTTCGGTTTGAAAATAATATTTAATTCGTATTGAAAGTAAATAAAAAAAAAAAGGCAAGCCGTGTTAATTTTATTTTTCATCTCTAAGAATTATAATAGAATCATAATTCATAGAGAGGAAAAACTTCATGAAAAAACTTGATCAGAATGCACTTGCTCATTAATTATAAAATAGAGTAGTATAAATTTCGGGATATGAACGTATTAAAATCTAACATTAGCTTTAATATATTTTTAGATTTTATTTTCTTGCAGTGAAATTCTAATGCATATAAAATAATATATGTTAAGCACATAAATGTGTAATTATTACAAATTAATTTACAATTTATTTTATGTGCTTACCAATATTTTAGGAAATTTACTTTTAAGTTACTTTGTACTTTTGAGGATGCTTCAACTATACCACTGTTAAAATGATTCCCATCAACTTGAAACACTGCAAAATTATCTTTACCTTTAAATAATCCAAACCTGTAACATTATATTATCTGTTAACATAAATCTGGAATTCTAATAACTCAGTTTAAAATGTATTTATAAAAGATAGCGCTCTGCAGTTAATAGGATATTAATTTTAAAATGCAATCTATATTTCAATATATGCACTGTTTTTAAGAATATGTATTAATTACCATAGGGAATGTATTAAATTAATTGTATTAATATGTATTAATTACCAGGGGTTATCGAGACATTTATGTAAAAAGAATCTCCCATAGACAGGGCCTGATTAACGCCCGAGCCTTCGGGGCCCCCAAATTTTGTATATGATACAAAGATTTAAACAGAAATAATTTAATTAATTTAAAACTGATATTCGTTTTTATTGTAAATTAAAAAATATGTTAATAGATATTCTTTAAAGTCTCAATATATTACTTATTATAAAGTAAAAAGTTTGGAAGTTGTATGCATGTACCCAAAGGTTTTTGGAGCTGTGATCCTAAGCCCCCAAATTTGTTATATGTTAATGTTTTGCATATGTTTGGCATGTGTTGAGTGCATGCATGGAGACCCCAAATAAACATCAGGCTCTGGGTTCCATTTTCGCTTGATCAGGCCCTGCCCATAGATAGCATTATGCAAATTATCTTTTTACTGCAAGTTTATTTCTTTTTTTAAAAAATGACATCATGTTGCTAAGCAACAGAATGAAACCCGATGAGTTTATATAGCAGAAAAAAATGATATGTTGCTAAGCTACGTAATTAAATCCAATGACGCAGCTGACTATTTTTATTAAACCTTTTCAGATTTGAATAATTAAGAAATCCATATAACAATAAATTTGATCAGAATGACATTATTTTGAAAGGTTGTGGAGATAACAGATATTTTCGATTTTTGTAACAGAATAAAATTGGTATGGGTATATCTTCTAATACCATTTTAGCACTTTCAATTCAGCATATGTTGATCCAATTTCATAGCATTTTCATTCAGACATATATTGATTCAATTTGATATTTTTTGTAAATTTGTTTAAGAATGGATATGCTGTGCTAGTGAAAAATACTTAGGTTTCATAATTTTACACTTTGCCTAACAAGTTGAGAAGAGGGATTCTTTCCCAAATAATTTTGTTCAATATCCAGGCAAATTATTTAGGTTATAAAACAATATCAATAATACAGGTAACAATATTGTGTATAGGTAACAACAGGTGGCATACAAGTAATACAGTGTTTTAAGGTATCTTTGTTATATAGAATTTTGTCAATGATTGTGGGAACTAAAATAATGCTCTTCACATTGCCAAGATCTATGTAAATCTTTGACTACAAAAAAATATAAAATCAGTGCAATAAGTGCTTATTGATTATCTCATTGCCTGTCTTATGCTGATGAGTTGTTGTAATAACCATGAAATCATTCACAGGCGGTTAAGTACTTATTTGCTTGTATGCAGCAGTGTGTTTTAGGATAGCAGTTGCTTTACTGTTATAGATATGTGCTGTCCAACTTGGCACAAAATTCCCAAACAAATTACTTTGTGGACCACACTGTTTTATATATACATCTATTTTTTTTTATATATATAGGCTATAGGAAATAAAATACTCATTTTATTAACACAAATTTTTATTGCTATTTTTTTATTCAGAACATATAATTGCGCAGGCCATAAACATTCCTTTGATAGTTGGATCCAACCTGCATATCACCAATTGAACAGTCTGAGTTAGATACAACGATGGCTCAAAATACCAAAATTAACTTCCTAGAATTACAATAAAGGCAAAAGTTAAGACTGTCTTTGCATCCTATCCTAGAAAATTAAAATCATTTGACATATACATAAAATTGTTATACATTATTAATGAAAGATTAAAAATGGGCTTTTACCATTCGTTTTAGTTTTTACATACCATGACAAATAGTTAATAAACAAAAATATACATGCACTATATAAATATATTACAAATTTTACATAAAACTACTTACGTTCCACACTGTACATAAAAAGCATATATTCTTCATATTCTGTGAAATGAAAATATTCTTGAAGATTTTCAGCCAAAAAACCACTAAAGAGATTGCTGACATTATAAAAGCAGCATAACTCTCTAGTGATCATTTAGCTCTAAATGGTTGTAGATGAAGAAACGGTACCATATATCGCAGAAATCCTATAACACAATCTAAAAGTTACTATTAAAATTAAAAGAAACACAGAATGATACTCAATAAAGACATAAAATAATTGTAGAATTGCACATTAAATCAACAAATCTCCATGACTCTTAAAATCATGAAATTCTTTTACCAAATCTTTTATTACCAAACATCAAAATTATTCTGTGCCTTCATGCACTTAGTTAAAAGCTTGGAGTTCTATTAAGTATTTTTCCAAAACATGCAAAATTATTATATTTCTTGCAACTTCTAAGAAGCATGCTATTTCTTATTTGCTATTCTTGAATTCCATCTTAAACTAAATTATACACATACAATCCATCAAAATACTTGCGGCTACTTACATGCATCACTGCACTTAAAAATCACCCATTCAACATATTTGGTGAAATGAGAATATCCTTGAAATATTTCTACAAAAAAACTAGAAAATTTGTTGAAATTTTAGAAATCTTTAACAATTCTAATATATTTTGTATCATAACATTCTAAGTGCCCAATTACATGCACTCTGTTTAAAATTGCAAAATTGTTAAACTTGATGCACTCTGTTAAAAACATGCAGTTTTGTTAGTTTTAAAAAACATGCAAAATTGTTAGATTTCATGCAATCTATTAAAATACTTCTTGAGTTCCGCCTTAATTTAAATTATGCACATGCAATAGATCAAAATACTACAATTTTTACCTGCAACTACTTACATGCCTCACTGTACTTCAAACTCACACATTCTCCATGTTCTGTGAATATCCTTGAACGTTTTCTGCAAAAAACTAAAATTTGCAGAAAGTTTAAAAATCTTTAACAATTCTGATATTTTTATGTACCAGAACATGCTAAAAAGATGTCTGATTGCATGCACTCTGTTAAAAATTGTTAGACTTCATGCACTCTGTTAAAAACATACAGTTCTGTTAATTATTTTTTCAAAACATGCAAAATTGTTAGATTTCATGCAATCTATTAAAACACTTCTTGAGCTCCGCCTTAATTTAAATTATGCTCATGCAATAGATCAAAATACTACAATTTTTACCTGCAACTACTTACATGCCTCACTGTACTTCAAACTCACACATTCTCCATGTTCTGTGAGATGAGAATATCCTTGAAAGTTTTCTGCAAAAAAACTAAAATTTGCACATGCCTCACTGTACTTCAAACTCACACATTCTCCATGTTCTGTGAGATGAGAATATCCTTGAACGTTTTCTGCAAAAAATTAAAATTTGCAGAAAGTTTAAAAATCTTTAACAATTCTGATATTTTCATGTACCAGAACATGCTAAAAATATGTCTGATTGCATGCACTCTGTTAAAAATTGTTAGACTTCATGCACTCTGTTAAAATCATACTGTTAATTATTTTTTCAAAACATGCAAAATTGTTAGATTTCATGCAACCTATTAAAACACTTCTTGAGCTCTGCCTTAATCTAAATTATGCACATGCAATAAATCAAAATAATACAATTTTTACTGTTAAAGCACACAGTTCTGTAAATTAGTTTTCCAAAACATGCAATATTGTTAGACTTCATGCAATCTGTTAAAAACATGGTATTTCACTTCTTGAACTTTCCTTCAATTTAAATTAAACACATTCAATAGATTTATGATTTTGAAAAGTTAATATTCAAATTTGCCAAATTAAAATAAATGTTAAAAAGTTAAATTAAATGTTATTCCATTTAAGATCCTCAATAATTTTTATACATTTCATATATCTACACTCTTTTATTTAAAATATTAATAATAAATTGAAGGATAAAAACAAATTAAAATAAATGTTTAAATTATGTAAAAAATATAAAAATTAAAAAAAAAACTGTAAATTTCTAATAACCAGAAGCACATAAAATATTGTGAAATTTCAAATCTTTAGCAGTCTTCATTATGCATTAAAAATGTTATATTCTTTCACAGAAATAAAATTGAAATATTCAACAGAAAGCATATTAAATGTTATCACACTTAAGATCTTCAAGAATTTTTATATATTCCAAACATCAGAACGCTTTCACTTATAATCAAGGATAAAAATGATTTTGCACCACATTGTACATTCAGCAATTGTTTTATGATTTTTAAATATTAAAGTTCAAATTCAACAAATTAAAATAAATGTTAAAAAGTTAAATTAAATGTTATTCCATTTAAGATCTTCAATAATTTTTATACATTCCAAATATCTACACTCTTTCATTTAGAATATTAATAATAAATTGAGGGATAACAAGAAATTAAAATAAATGCTTAAATTATGTAAAAAATGTAAAAATTAAAAAAAAAAAACTGTAAATTTCTAATAACCAGAAGCACATAAAATGTTGTGAAATTTCAAATCTTCAGCAGCCTTCATTATGCATTTAAAATGTTATATTCTTTCACAGAATTAAAATTGAAATATTTAACAAAAAGCATATTAAATGTTATCACACTTAAGATCTTCAAGAATTTTTATACATTCCAAACATCAACACTCTTTCACTTATAATCAAGGATAAAAATGATTTTGCACCACACTGTACATTCAGCAATTGTTTTATGATTTTGAAATATTAAAGTTCAAATTCAACAAATTAAAATAAATGTTAAAAAGTTAAATGTTATCCCATTTAAGATCTTCAATAATTTTTATACATTCCAAATATTTAAACTCTTTCATTTAGAATATTAATAAATTCAAGGATGTAAAAATGTAAAAATTAAAAAAAAAAAAAAACTGTAAATTTCTAATAACTAGAAGCACATAAAATGTTGTGAAATTTCCCATCTTTAGCAGTCTTCATTATGCATTAAAAACATTATATTTTTTCACATAGAATTAAAATTAAAAAATTCAACTGGAAGCATATTAAATATTATCACATTTCATATCTTCAATAATTTTTATATGTTACAAACATCTGCACATTTTCACTTTAAATTCAACTGATTAAAATAAATGTTAAAATACAATAATAAAAATAGTTTTTAAAAATCCAAATATATATTAGAGATATTTTGTTATACATATAAAACCATAACTAAATAAAATAAGTCAAAATTAAAACAAAATTGAATGTTAAAAAGTAATATATATGTAGAAATAAATTAAACTGTACAAAAAAATAAAGCACTCAACTGAATTATTATGTTAATTTCGCAAGCTTTCTCAATTCCTTTGTTTTTTTTATTTGTAAAGCATCTATATTTTTAGCTCTACGGCACAGAAAATGAAGTCTCATTACTAAAAAGTACTTTAAAATAGCTTGCGTGAAGGAATGGCAGTGTTCCACACACCCTACCAGAGGTACATCACTATTTTCCAACTCAGACATAATGTCTGAAAGGGTGTCGATTGACAAAGGTGCTGTGGAAACCACTCTCAATACTGCATTTTCAATCTTCTGAATTAACATAAACAATCCAAAAGATGGTTTTGTTAACCTTACTTTGGCTTTTAAGTTTATAAGTTCATGATGTTCACTTCCATCAACATCATCATCCATTAAATGGCTTATGCATGATGGACATTTCGTAAGTTTATTCCCTTTCCATGCAACAAAACCGGCAACATATGATACTACTTCATTAGATGAATTTTGTTGGAAGTACACGTGATCATTCTCCAAAAGGTGAAATTCAGACTCTTTGTCTATTATGGACTCCAATTTTTTATTAAATTCCATTTGACGATCATCAAACTCCAAAAGTTCATTTGAGTTCACAAGTGAGCTTACCATATCACCACCAGAGATGTTCGAACCTCTTGGTGGTTTTATGAGAGAATAAGTGCCCAACAAGCGAAAGAGCTGAATAAATGTTGTGGAGTCTGGATGATCATCAGAGCCACATGATCCTCGCATCATACTGAAAAATCTCTGGAATAACAAATGTCTTAATTTAATAAAAGTATCAAAATACGCTAAAATATCATAAAAATTTAAAATTTTGAAAAAAAATTGCAATAACCAAAATATTTACTTCAAGAGAGTCTTGATTTAACCTTGCTGTCATGACATACTCATAATTACAATGAAAAGTCAAAAATTCCAGAATTTCCAGAGTTGCCTTCAAAGTGACTTTTAAGCCATATGAAGTTGAATCTGATATGAACTGTAGATTCCTTTCTTTAGCAAACCTTTCCCATTCCACCAGAAATGATAAAAAGTTCGTTATTGCCTGAGAAAACAATTTCTACATATAAAATATATCTTAAACAGGGGGAATGTCAATAACAAGAATTATACACAAAAATACTTTGCAATTGTACACAGAATAGAAATATACAGTCATTTAAATGAAATAAGGCATAATTATGCACAACATTTTATTATTGAGGAAATGCGAAAATTTGCATACCTCATATGATGATGAATTCATTTTCAAAGCAGTTTTAGGTGTTCTAGAATTCATAGCATTCATGACAGCAATTAAACGCTGAAGGAATGTAATGCATCCATCACATTCATCCAAATCCGGATGTCTTCCTTTAAAAATCCTTAATGCTGCAACTACTGAGTCACTGAAAAACTACATCACAAATATAAAATGTGAATTTTATCTGTTACAAGGAATGCATCAATAATTAAACATACATTATAAGTAACAAACCTGAAATGCCATTGCAACATTCATTTTTTGATAAAATTTCGGTCTTAAATGCTCTGGCTTTAGTTTCGGGCAAACCTTCAAGCTGAAGCTTTTGGGGTTGTCCAGCTGAAGAATTGCTTCCCAAAACTTTAAGTTTACTGGTCCATCTGGTGTCTAAAATTATAATTTTAAATTTTCTCAAAGGAGGAAGAGGCTAAAGCACATTTGACAATTAAGATAAATAATATTTAATTTACCATTATAAATTTTTTCTCCGTAATGACATTTCTCAAATTCTTCAAAAGGTGAGGAAAATCTGAAATAAACCAGAGTCTTCTGCTGGGATCAACAACATGGGCACAGCTAACATTGTCAGTATTTATACCAAATCTGGACCACATGTTTCGATTCCATGATGCTCCATCACTTACAACAGCATCCACATAAAAACCAGAATCTTCTAATAATATGATGCACTCCATAATTAAATGATGGAGTATAGTTCCTAGTAATGAAAAACAAGCCTTTTTAATTAATAAAATTTTAATAAAGTATTGGTATAAGAAAGTACAGCAGACAATATATTGAAATAAAAAAAGAAAAAAAATAATGTCAACAATATTACATTCCATAATAAGCATTTCAGCATTGGATAAATATCAAATCTAAAAACAAGTTACCTGAGGCAGCACTCTTGCTTAGAAAACAAGCAAGTGATTGTACCCATTTTCCTCTGAAAGGCTGGTACATAAAAACCAAAGCATGGTCCCCTTTCACAGACTTGAGATGGTCTGGCGTAAATTTTCCCAAGTCTGTGAACCCCTGAATCATGAGGTTTTTTTGGTCAAACTCCAGAGATGGGGAGACTTTCATCTCATCGAGTAATAAAACACCTTAAAAAGTAAACATACTATTATTTTATATATTAGCAAATCCAAAATAGAAGATGAAATAAAATACCATGAAGAAAATTTCATATTATTATAAAGAAAGACAAAAATACCTCGTCTGTCAGGAAGTGACATATGTTTAGCTTTTTTTTCAAGACACTCAAACACAATTTTATTGAAACCATAGCTGCCTTTGATTTTTCTGATATACCTACTAAGGGTTTTAGTGCTTGGCAGTGCCAGGATTTTGTGAGTTCTTAAATGGTGATACACTTTACTACTTTTAATTTTTATAAGAAGACATTCATAAATCCACTCTATATCATATCTCATGTTTTTGCTATTTTTTTGTTTCGCTGCATTAAAACAAGCCTTTACAGATTCTTGTTGGGAAGCTGGCAAGTGGCAAATAGCTTCCATCAAGGCTTCTTGTTTTACAGCTGCACATTTGTTTTTTGATGCTTGGATATTTTTCCGTAGCAATTCAACCTGTGATAAAAATAAAATATAATTCATTTAAAAAATTCAATTGAATGATTGATGCAAAAAAAATTTTTAAACAACTTCTATGCAAAATATTTAAGGATACAATTAATATTGCACTTTAACTGATATTAATAGTGATTTAACTTTTGCTGTACGCGTTGTAGCATTCTAACCTACTTTGCACTACAATCAATAAAAACAGTATGAATAAAAATGGTCCCATATTACTTATTTAAACAAAACACATATCTATGCAGATACAATAATAAATTAGAGACAATACTTCCAAAGAATGGTTTCATCTAGTGTGTTACTAAAGCAAGCAATAGGCCATTAACTCATATTCGCAATAATGCAAAAAATTTGTACATTGTTGCAACTTACTCAGACATTTTGATGTCAGCATCTATGCTTGAGGATTTTGTGGTGAAAAACTGAGTTACGAAAAATGTGAACAAAAATGTAGCTTATGCCCCCAAACGTAATAGATATAAATCTAAATATTTTTTCTTGTTTTGTCATAAATATGATTCAGATTATGAATATATAAAAATAATTTTGATATTTTGAACTTTATTTCCTAAAAACTTGAAAAAGTATCTGTCCGAGTGTTTTTTCATTTTATTTTACTTTTATTTGAAATATCTCCGAAAGTATAAAGATACAAACAGCAAACAATAAAAATATGTGCTAGGAAATTTAGTATCTAAATTTACAATTATTTTGAAAATAAGCTTTTACAGTTTTCGAGTAATCCTCTTGTTAAGTTGAAGATTGAAAATTTTTTGTTCGATGCTTGTATCTCAAAAACAAAACATGCTAGCTCTAAACAATAAACAAGAATTTATAACTTTTTGAAAGCTCTGACTAGTGTATATAATTAGGTCTTGGATTGAGCTCTTTTCTTTCGATTAAACTTAAAGTATCTGTTCGAATAAGGTTCTTTTTTTCATACCTTCACTCAAAATACCTTCGAAACTATAAAAGAGAAATATAAATGATAAGTGACAAAATATGAGAAAATTTAGTTTTAATTTGCTATGAACAGTTAGCGAGTGACTTGTAGTGCTTTGAAAGCTTGTAAGCAAAACAAATGAGTTTGGTAAAATAAATTTATTGAACTTTACTGTAGTTTTATTTTATAAAGTAGTATTCATGCAAAACCATTTTGGCTCCATTGGCCTAGAGCAGTGTTCTTCAACCTTTGCCATCTCGCGGAACCCTTTTTTTAAGATATTTTTTTTATGGAACCCTTCGTTCAGTAGCACACCCAGATTTGATTTTTGGGGGGATGTGTCATATTACGTATTACATGTTATGAACAAGGTGCGTATCTGCCTTTGTTATAAAAACTTTATATAAGATATAAATTTGCATTAATTCAAACAAGAAGATAAATATTTCATATAAAGTATTTGTATTATACATATATATGTTATATGAAATTGAAAACAAAACAAAAACAACGAATTGTAGTATCGACTCGCGGAATCCCTAAAGCATTTGAGTGGAACCCTAGGGTTCCGCGGAACACAGGTTGAAGAAAACTGGCCTAGAGTCACCACTAATTTTTCAAGACTGATTTCAGCAGTTTTTGCAAATTATTAAAAATCTATTAATTTTTCTAATAGCTAATGGTCTTCTATAGAAAAAAATCTTCCATTTACTACCAAACACCAATTTGATGAGTGCAAATTAGGTGAAAAGATATTGAACATACAGATATAGATAGATCGTCCACATATATTAATAGATTAGATAAGAATAAATGCAATCTTTTCCCCTGTTATATAAAAAATCTTACTTTTCGAGATAAACGAGAACATTTTTTCCTCTCTGAAGCAAGACGCTGGTAAAGCCTTTGATATCCAACTGCTTTCTTTTGGCAGACTCTTCGTGGAACATTTTTTTTCATCGTCTTGCATTGTGTGCACCATATTTTAGTATTACCCTTAAAATTGTTCCTTTCAGGCAAACATATTAGACAGTCTTTGAATCTACAAAAATGAGAACCAAAAAATTTTCAATATGCTACCATAATTATTTAATGTATAATATTTCATTTTGATAAGTGTTAATACATTTGTAAGACAGAATTGAAAAATACAGACATGTCTGACAGAAATAAATAAATGACAACTCACTCTGAAAAAACATTTACAAAAACTAATTTTTCAAGATTAGGCTTTAATACTAGTATGTACTTTTAATTAGCAGTTAGGAAATATATATTACTTATCAGCTCCTGCACATATTCTGTAGCTTTCAATCTGCTTTAGTAATGCTGTCACATCCTCAATACATCCAACTTTCTTCAAATTCGAACCATCTATTTCTTTATCCTTTATAAAAACCTGAAGAAAAAAATAAGACTCATATCCAAAATAATAAACTTTTAAAAGATTAAGTCTAGTTAAAGGTCAAAACTTAAGCATTTTCATAGTGACCACTATGAAGGTTTGTGAGGTACCGTGTATGGTGGCCATTATTTTATAACATCTCATTTTATTTTAGTAGCCATTTATCTAAATTACTAACAGCAAATAATTTGTTAAAAAAAATTTATGTATATTAAATTCATAAAAGTTATTAACATACTGTTAGCCAGTGGCTGCCATAAATTTTTCGCTTTAATTTCTGGACAAATTGATTTTGATAAATCAAAATATCATATTTAGTATAAAATGAAAAAAATTCAAGGTTTCGACTTATTTCTTTACAAGTTTTTGTTTTTGCAATTAATATTTTTAACAGCATTTCTATATTATTTCTATATCATAAATGTTATTTCAATTAGTTATTTGTTTTAGAGCATATAATATTTACAAGTATTAACAAATCAGTCAGTGATATTAATTATTGAAAATACAAAGTTTGGGCAGTAAAAAAATGTAAATACAATTTCTAATAATTAATTAACAAAATCATAATTTAAGCTATCTTTATACCAAGGATGGGGAGTCTGGCATCTCAACACATTTTAGAAAAGTGTTAATTGAGTATATTGTATTAATTTAACTTGATTTACCTTATAAAAGTTTTTTGTTTTTGCAAGGAGTCGAAATTTTTTTTTTTTTAGTCCTCATCCCTGATTTATATAAAATTAGAAAGGATACTCCCTTATTTAGTGGCCTTGGCAAAATCGCATTGGATACACAGATTACATATATTATTATGTATATTGTATTATGCATATATGTACAACAAAGGCGACTAAACTTGGCAGTTAATCAACTTGTTTACTTAATATGGTCAAGGCTTCCATTTTAATTAAGGGAGTACTTTAAACAGTTACTTACTTTGATATCCATATTATTTTGAATAACTATTCTTTTTTCTGAGTAATATGATACATTCCATCTGGCACACATCACAAAATTATCCACATGAGTAATACTCCAAAAAGAATTTGGTTTTTCCACAGACTGAAGATGCATCAAAAAGTTGTGAAATGTAAAATCTTCTGATTCTACCACAGGCGAATCATCAACATATCTACAATCAGTTGTACACACTTTAGATTTTTTCTGTGGTGCAGCTCTGCTTGCAGGCAATTTCCTTTTAGGTTTGGGCTTTGATAAATAAGGTGGCAGATTTTGAAAAATTTTTGGAATTGCTCCTGATTTTATAATATACCTCATTCTTTCTAATTGAAAAGTACTTCCATCAGTCAATTTTTCAGTGAAACATTTTTCGATATCCTCATCCAAAAAATGCAATTCACAGACCTTACTTAATTTGGTCAATTCTTTGTCTGCTCTGGGTATGGCCAATTTCCATTTTGCAAATAGATCAGCATCCTAAAATAAAATACGTTACACTATTTTTATTTATTAGTTATCTTTTTATGTATTAGTAAAAAATGCATTACAATCATCTTATGTATTTATATATAAAAGTGCTTAATAGATGCTCACCACAAAATCTATGTTTAGAGGAAATACAATAAACACACATTAAGCATTGTTGGCTATCAGTTATAATAATCGTATGCTTTTGACTTGTAAAATGTCAGATTAAAATAGTAAATACTTCAGAATTTAACACTCCATTGTATTCACAGTTTCAAATTTTATAGGGGGGAAAGGTGCACTTCAAATGTAATGGCCCTCTTAAAAGAAAGTAATTTCCTTTCAAAATCAATTATTTTATAACTATAGCAAGTAAAACTGACTGAGAAGCGTTTGTAAATATACAGTGAAATCTAATAAAAATATGATACTTACATGAGGCGGGTAGAATAAAGTGGGATTCCTTTTACCTTCAATTTTACGTTGTTTTCTGTCACTGACGTACCCTGATTTACAACCAGGAACGAAACATGTACTAGAAACCATATTTTGAGAAAATATAAGTACTGGTAATAAAGGAATAAATTAAAATCAAATAAACTTGTGATCAACCTAATGCTATTTGAATGGAACAATAAGAACTGTACTAACAGCAGCGCCACTAAACTGGAATCTTTCTTCCCATCAATCATTTGTCACTTTTCTCCCGCGCAGCCTATTTCGTTTCCCCTCCTTCTATCTAATCTTCATGAATCAACGTCATGAAGATTAGATAGAAGGAGGGGAAACGAAATAGGCTGCGCGGGAGAAAAGTGACAAATGATTGATGGGAAGAAAGATTCCAGTTTAGTGGCGCTGCTGTTAGTACAGTTCTTATTGTTCCATTCAAATAGCATTAGGTTGATCACAAGTTTATTTGATTTTAATTTATTCCTTTATTACCAGTACTTATATTTTCTCAAAATATGGTTTCTAGTACATGTTTCGTTCCTGGTTGTAAATCAGGGTACGTCAGTGACAGAAAACAACGTAAAATTGAAGGTAAAAGGAATCCCACTTTATTCTACCCGCCTCATGTAAGTATCATATTTTTATTAGATTTCACTGTATATTTACAAACGCTTCTCAGTCAGTTTTACTTGCTATAGTTATAAAATAATTGATTTTGAAAGGAAATTACTTTCTTTTAAGAGGGCCATTACATTTGAAGTGCACCTTTCCCCCCTATAAAATTTGAAACTGTGAATACAATGGAGTGTTAAATTCTGAAGTATTTACTATTTTAATCTGACATTTTACAAGTCAAAAGCATACGATTATTATAACTGATAGCCAACAATGCTTAATGTGTGTTTATTGTATTTCCTCTAAACATAGATTTTGTGGTGAGCATCTATTAAGCACTTTTATATATAAATACATAAGATGATTGTAATGCATTTTTTACTAATACATAAAAAGATAACTAATAAATAAAAATAGTGTAACGTATTTTATTTTAGGATGCTGATCTATTTGCAAAATGGAAATTGGCCATACCCAGAGCAGACAAAGAATTGACCAAATTAAGTAAGGTCTGTGAATTGCATTTTTTGGATGAGGATATCGAAAAATGTTTCACTGAAAAATTGACTGATGGAAGTACTTTTCAATTAGAAAGAATGAGGTATATTATAAAATCAGGAGCAATTCCAAAAATTTTTCAAAATCTGCCACCTTATTTATCAAAGCCCAAACCTAAAAGGAAATTGCCTGCAAGCAGAGCTGCACCACAGAAAAAATCTAAAGTGTGTACAACTGATTGTAGATATGTTGATGATTCGCCTGTGGTAGAATCAGAAGATTTTACATTTCACAACTTTTTGATGCATCTTCAGTCTGTGGAAAAACCAAATTCTTTTTGGAGTATTACTCATGTGGATAATTTTGTGATGTGTGCCAGATGGAATGTATCATATTACTCAGAAAAAAGAATAGTTATTCAAAATAATATGGATATCAAAGTAAGTAACTGTTTAAAGTACTCCCTTAATTAAAATGGAAGCCTTGACCATATTAAGTAAACAAGTTGATTAACTGCCAAGTTTGGTCGCCTTTGTTGTACATATATGCATAATACAATATACATAATAATATATGTAATCTGTGTATCCAATGCGATTTTGCCAAGGCCACTAAATAAGGGAGTATCCTTTCTAATTTTATATAAATCAGGGATGAGGACTAAAAAAAAAAAAATTTCGACTCCTTGCAAAAACAAAAAACTTTTATAAGGTAAATCAAGTTAAATTAATACAATATACTCAATTAACACTTTTCTAAAATGTGTTGAGATGCCAGACTCCCCATCCTTGGTATAAAGATAGCTTAAATTATGATTTTGTTAATTAATTATTAGAAATTGTATTTACATTTTTTTACTGCCCAAACTTTGTATTTTCAATAATTAATATCACTGACTGATTTGTTAATACTTGTAAATATTATATGCTCTAAAACAAATAACTAATTGAAATAACATTTATGATATAGAAATAATATAGAAATGCTGTTAAAAATATTAATTGCAAAAACAAAAACTTGTAAAGAAATAAGTCGAAACCTTGAATTTTTTTCATTTTATACTAAATATGATATTTTGATTTATCAAAATCAATTTGTCCAGAAATTAAAGCGAAAAATTTATGGCAGCCACTGGCTAACAGTATGTTAATAACTTTTATGAATTTAATATACATAAATTTTTTTTAACAAATTATTTGCTGTTAGTAATTTAGATAAATGGCTACTAAAATAAAATGAGATGTTATAAAATAATGGCCACCATACACGGTACCTCACAAACCTTCATAGTGGTCACTATGAAAATGCTTAAGTTTTGACCTTTAACTAGACTTAATCTTTTAAAAGTTTATTATTTTGGATATGAGTCTTATTTTTTTCTTCAGGTTTTTATAAAGGATAAAGAAATAGATGGTTCGAATTTGAAGAAAGTTGGATGTATTGAGGATGTGACAGCATTACTAAAGCAGATTGAAAGCTACAGAATATGTGCAGGAGCTGATAAGTAATATATATTTCCTAACTGCTAATTAAAAGTACATACTAGTATTAAAGCCTAATCTTGAAAAATTAGTTTTTGTAAATGTTTTTTCAGAGTGAGTTGTCATTTATTTATTTCTGTCAGACATGTCTGTATTTTTCAATTCTGTCTTACAAATGTATTAACACTTATCAAAATGAAATATTATACATTAAATAATTATGGTAGCATATTGAAAATTTTTTGGTTCTCATTTTTGTAGATTCAAAGACTGTCTAATATGTTTGCCTGAAAGGAACAATTTTAAGGGTAATACTAAAATATGGTGCACACAATGCAAGACGATGAAAAAAAATGTTCCACGAAGAGTCTGCCAAAAGAAAGCAGTTGGATATCAAAGGCTTTACCAGCGTCTTGCTTCAGAGAGGAAAAAATGTTCTCGTTTATCTCGAAAAGTAAGATTTTTTATATAACAGGGGAAAAGATTGCATTTATTCTTATCTAATCTATTAATATATGTGGACGATCTATCTATATCTGTATGTTCAATATCTTTTCACCTAATTTGCACTCATCAAATTGGTGTTTGGTAGTAAATGGAAGATTTTTTTCTATAGAAGACCATTAGCTATTAGAAAAATTAATAGATTTTTAATAATTTGCAAAAACTGCTGAAATCAGTCTTGAAAAATTAGTGGTGACTCTAGGCCAGTTTTCTTCAACCTGTGTTCCGCGGAACCCTAGGGTTCCACTCAAATGCTTTAGGGATTCCGCGAGTCGATACTACAATTCGTTGTTTTTGTTTTGTTTTCAATTTCATATAACATATATATGTATAATACAAATACTTTATATGAAATATTTATCTTCTTGTTTGAATTAATGCAAATTTATATCTTATATAAAGTTTTTATAACAAAGGCAGATACGCACCTTGTTCATAACATGTAATACGTAATATGACACATCCCCCCAAAAATCAAATCTGGGTGTGCTACTGAACGAAGGGTTCCATAAAAAAAATATCTTAAAAAAAGGGTTCCGCGAGATGGCAAAGGTTGAAGAACACTGCTCTAGGCCAATGGAGCCAAAATGGTTTTGCATGAATACTACTTTATAAAATAAAACTACAGTAAAGTTCAATAAATTTATTTTACCAAACTCATTTGTTTTGCTTACAAGCTTTCAAAGCACTACAAGTCACTCGCTAACTGTTCATAGCAAATTAAAACTAAATTTTCTCATATTTTGTCACTTATCATTTATATTTCTCTTTTATAGTTTCGAAGGTATTTTGAGTGAAGGTATGAAAAAAAGAACCTTATTCGAACAGATACTTTAAGTTTAATCGAAAGAAAAGAGCTCAATCCAAGACCTAATTATATACACTAGTCAGAGCTTTCAAAAAGTTATAAATTCTTGTTTATTGTTTAGAGCTAGCATGTTTTGTTTTTGAGATACAAGCATCGAACAAAAAATTTTCAATCTTCAACTTAACAAGAGGATTACTCGAAAACTGTAAAAGCTTATTTTCAAAATAATTGTAAATTTAGATACTAAATTTCCTAGCACATATTTTTATTGTTTGCTGTTTGTATCTTTATACTTTCGGAGATATTTCAAATAAAAGTAAAATAAAATGAAAAAACACTCGGACAGATACTTTTTCAAGTTTTTAGGAAATAAAGTTCAAAATATCAAAATTATTTTTATATATTCATAATCTGAATCATATTTATGACAAAACAAGAAAAAATATTTAGATTTATATCTATTACGTTTGGGGGCATAAGCTACATTTTTGTTCACATTTTTCGTAACTCAGTTTTTCACCACAAAATCCTCAAGCATAGATGCTGACATCAAAATGTCTGAGTAAGTTGCAACAATGTACAAATTTTTTGCATTATTGCGAATATGAGTTAATGGCCTATTGCTTGCTTTAGTAACACACTAGATGAAACCATTCTTTGGAAGTATTGTCTCTAATTTATTATTGTATCTGCATAGATATGTGTTTTGTTTAAATAAGTAATATGGGACCATTTTTATTCATACTGTTTTTATTGATTGTAGTGCAAAGTAGGTTAGAATGCTACAACGCGTACAGCAAAAGTTAAATCACTATTAATATCAGTTAAAGTGCAATATTAATTGTATCCTTAAATATTTTGCATAGAAGTTGTTTAAAAATTTTTTTTGCATCAATCATTCAATTGAATTTTTTAAATGAATTATATTTTATTTTTATCACAGGTTGAATTGCTACGGAAAAATATCCAAGCATCAAAAAACAAATGTGCAGCTGTAAAACAAGAAGCCTTGATGGAAGCTATTTGCCACTTGCCAGCTTCCCAACAAGAATCTGTAAAGGCTTGTTTTAATGCAGCGAAACAAAAAAATAGCAAAAACATGAGATATGATATAGAGTGGATTTATGAATGTCTTCTTATAAAAATTAAAAGTAGTAAAGTGTATCACCATTTAAGAACTCACAAAATCCTGGCACTGCCAAGCACTAAAACCCTTAGTAGGTATATCAGAAAAATCAAAGGCAGCTATGGTTTCAATAAAATTGTGTTTGAGTGTCTTGAAAAAAAAGCTAAACATATGTCACTTCCTGACAGACGAGGTATTTTTGTCTTTCTTTATAATAATATGAAATTTTCTTCATGGTATTTTATTTCATCTTCTATTTTGGATTTGCTAATATATAAAATAATAGTATGTTTACTTTTTAAGGTGTTTTATTACTCGATGAGATGAAAGTCTCCCCATCTCTGGAGTTTGACCAAAAAAACCTCATGATTCAGGGGTTCACAGACTTGGGAAAATTTACGCCAGACCATCTCAAGTCTGTGAAAGGGGACCATGCTTTGGTTTTTATGTACCAGCCTTTCAGAGGAAAATGGGTACAATCACTTGCTTGTTTTCTAAGCAAGAGTGCTGCCTCAGGTAACTTGTTTTTAGATTTGATATTTATCCAATGCTGAAATGCTTATTATGGAATGTAATATTGTTGACATTATTTTTTTTCTTTTTTTATTTCAATATATTGTCTGCTGTACTTTCTTATACCAATACTTTATTAAAATTTTATTAATTAAAAAGGCTTGTTTTTCATTACTAGGAACTATACTCCATCATTTAATTATGGAGTGCATCATATTATTAGAAGATTCTGGTTTTTATGTGGATGCTGTTGTAAGTGATGGAGCATCATGGAATCGAAACATGTGGTCCAGATTTGGTATAAATACTGACAATGTTAGCTGTGCCCATGTTGTTGATCCCAGCAGAAGACTCTGGTTTATTTCAGATTTTCCTCACCTTTTGAAGAATTTGAGAAATGTCATTACGGAGAAAAAATTTATAATGGTAAATTAAATATTATTTATCTTAATTGTCAAATGTGCTTTAGCCTCTTCCTCCTTTGAGAAAATTTAAAATTATAATTTTAGACACCAGATGGACCAGTAAACTTAAAGTTTTGGGAAGCAATTCTTCAGCTGGACAACCCCAAAAGCTTCAGCTTGAAGGTTTGCCCGAAACTAAAGCCAGAGCATTTAAGACCGAAATTTTATCAAAAAATGAATGTTGCAATGGCATTTCAGGTTTGTTACTTATAATGTATGTTTAATTATTGATGCATTCCTTGTAACAGATAAAATTCACATTTTATATTTGTGATGTAGTTTTTCAGTGACTCAGTAGTTGCAGCATTAAGGATTTTTAAAGGAAGACATCCGGATTTGGATGAATGTGATGGATGCATTACATTCCTTCAGCGTTTAATTGCTGTCATGAATGCTATGAATTCTAGAACACCTAAAACTGCTTTGAAAATGAATTCATCATCATATGAGGTATGCAAATTTTCGCATTTCCTCAATAATAAAATGTTGTGCATAATTATGCCTTATTTCATTTAAATGACTGTATATTTCTATTCTGTGTACAATTGCAAAGTATTTTTGTGTATAATTCTTGTTATTGACATTCCCCCTGTTTAAGATATATTTTATATGTAGAAATTGTTTTCTCAGGCAATAACGAACTTTTTATCATTTCTGGTGGAATGGGAAAGGTTTGCTAAAGAAAGGAATCTACAGTTCATATCAGATTCAACTTCATATGGCTTAAAAGTCACTTTGAAGGCAACTCTGGAAATTCTGGAATTTTTGACTTTTCATTGTAATTATGAGTATGTCATGACAGCAAGGTTAAATCAAGACTCTCTTGAAGTAAATATTTTGGTTATTGCAATTTTTTTTCAAAATTTTAAATTTTTATGATATTTTAGCGTATTTTGATACTTTTATTAAATTAAGACATTTGTTATTCCAGAGATTTTTCAGTATGATGCGAGGATCATGTGGCTCTGATGATCATCCAGACTCCACAACATTTATTCAGCTCTTTCGCTTGTTGGGCACTTATTCTCTCATAAAACCACCAAGAGGTTCGAACATCTCTGGTGGTGATATGGTAAGCTCACTTGTGAACTCAAATGAACTTTTGGAGTTTGATGATCGTCAAATGGAATTTAATAAAAAATTGGAGTCCATAATAGACAAAGAGTCTGAATTTCACCTTTTGGAGAATGATCACGTGTACTTCCAACAAAATTCATCTAATGAAGTAGTATCATATGTTGCCGGTTTTGTTGCATGGAAAGGGAATAAACTTACGAAATGTCCATCATGCATAAGCCATTTAATGGATGATGATGTTGATGGAAGTGAACATCATGAACTTATAAACTTAAAAGCCAAAGTAAGGTTAACAAAACCATCTTTTGGATTGTTTATGTTAATTCAGAAGATTGAAAATGCAGTATTGAGAGTGGTTTCCACAGCACCTTTGTCAATCGACACCCTTTCAGACATTATGTCTGAGTTGGAAAATAGTGATGTACCTCTGGTAGGGTGTGTGGAACACTGCCATTCCTTCACGCAAGCTATTTTAAAGTACTTTTTAGTAATGAGACTTCATTTTCTGTGCCGTAGAGCTAAAAATATAGATGCTTTACAAATAAAAAAAACAAAGGAATTGAGAAAGCTTGCGAAATTAACATAATAATTCAGTTGAGTGCTTTATTTTTTTGTACAGTTTAATTTATTTCTACATATATATTACTTTTTAACATTCAATTTTGTTTTAATTTTGACTTATTTTATTTAGTTATGGTTTTATATGTATAACAAAATATCTCTAATATATATTTGGATTTTTAAAAACTATTTTTATTATTGTATTTTAACATTTATTTTAATCAGTTGAATTTAAAGTGAAAATGTGCAGATGTTTGTAACATATAAAAATTATTGAAGATATGAAATGTGATAATATTTAATATGCTTCCAGTTGAATTTTTTAATTTTAATTCTATGTGAAAAAATATAATGTTTTTAATGCATAATGAAGACTGCTAAAGATGGGAAATTTCACAACATTTTATGTGCTTCTAGTTATTAGAAATTTACAGTTTTTTTTTTTTTTTAATTTTTACATTTTTACATCCTTGAATTTATTAATATTCTAAATGAAAGAGTTTAAATATTTGGAATGTATAAAAATTATTGAAGATCTTAAATGGGATAACATTTAACTTTTTAACATTTATTTTAATTTGTTGAATTTGAACTTTAATATTTCAAAATCATAAAACAATTGCTGAATGTACAGTGTGGTGCAAAATCATTTTTATCCTTGATTATAAGTGAAAGAGTGTTGATGTTTGGAATGTATAAAAATTCTTGAAGATCTTAAGTGTGATAACATTTAATATGCTTTTTGTTAAATATTTCAATTTTAATTCTGTGAAAGAATATAACATTTTAAATGCATAATGAAGGCTGCTGAAGATTTGAAATTTCACAACATTTTATGTGCTTCTGGTTATTAGAAATTTACAGTTTTTTTTTTTTAATTTTTACATTTTTTACATAATTTAAGCATTTATTTTAATTTCTTGTTATCCCTCAATTTATTATTAATATTCTAAATGAAAGAGTGTAGATATTTGGAATGTATAAAAATTATTGAAGATCTTAAATGGAATAACATTTAATTTAACTTTTTAACATTTATTTTAATTTGTTGAATTTGAACTTTAATATTTAAAAATCATAAAACAATTGCTGAATGTACAATGTGGTGCAAAATCATTTTTATCCTTGATTATAAGTGAAAGCGTTCTGATGTTTGGAATATATAAAAATTCTTGAAGATCTTAAGTGTGATAACATTTAATATGCTTTCTGTTGAATATTTCAATTTTATTTCTGTGAAAGAATATAACATTTTTAATGCATAATGAAGACTGCTAAAGATTTGAAATTTCACAATATTTTATGTGCTTCTGGTTATTAGAAATTTACAGTTTTTTTTTTAATTTTTATATTTTTTACATAATTTAAACATTTATTTTAATTTGTTTTTATCCTTCAATTTATTATTAATATTTTAAATAAAAGAGTGTAGATATATGAAATGTATAAAAATTATTGAGGATCTTAAATGGAATAACATTTAATTTAACTTTTTAACATTTATTTTAATTTGGCAAATTTGAATATTAACTTTTCAAAATCATAAATCTATTGAATGTGTTTAATTTAAATTGAAGGAAAGTTCAAGAAGTGAAATACCATGTTTTTAACAGATTGCATGAAGTCTAACAATATTGCATGTTTTGGAAAACTAATTTACAGAACTGTGTGCTTTAACAGTAAAAATTGTATTATTTTGATTTATTGCATGTGCATAATTTAGATTAAGGCAGAGCTCAAGAAGTGTTTTAATAGGTTGCATGAAATCTAACAATTTTGCATGTTTTGAAAAAATAATTAACAGTATGATTTTAACAGAGTGCATGAAGTCTAACAATTTTTAACAGAGTGCATGCAATCAGACATATTTTTAGCATGTTCTGGTACATGAAAATATCAGAATTGTTAAAGATTTTTAAACTTTCTGCAAATTTTAATTTTTTGCAGAAAACGTTCAAGGATATTCTCATCTCACAGAACATGGAGAATGTGTGAGTTTGAAGTACAGTGAGGCATGTGCAAATTTTAGTTTTTTTGCAGAAAACTTTCAAGGATATTCTCATCTCACAGAACATGGAGAATGTGTGAGTTTGAAGTACAGTGAGGCATGTAAGTAGTTGCAGGTAAAAATTGTAGTATTTTGATCTATTGCATGAGCATAATTTAAATTAAGGCGGAGCTCAAGAAGTGTTTTAATAGATTGCATGAAATCTAACAATTTTGCATGTTTTGAAAAAATAATTAACAGAACTGTATGTTTTTAACAGAGTGCATGAAGTCTAACAATTTTTAACAGAGTGCATGCAATCAGACATCTTTTTAGCATGTTCTGGTACATAAAAATATCAGAATTGTTAAAGATTTTTAAACTTTCTGCAAATTTTAGTTTTTTGCAGAAAACGTTCAAGGATATTCACAGAACATGGAGAATGTGTGAGTTTGAAGTACAGTGAGGCATGTAAGTAGTTGCAGGTAAAAATTGTAGTATTTTGATCTATTGCATGTGCATAATTTAAATTAAGGCGGAACTCAAGAAGTATTTTAATAGATTGCATGAAATCTAACAATTTTGCATGTTTTTTAAAACTAACAAAACTGCATGTTTTTAACAGAGTGCATCAAGTTTAACAATTTTGCAATTTTAAACAGAGTGCATGTAATTGGGCACTTAGAATGTTATGATACAAAATATATTAGAATTGTTAAAGATTTCTAAAATTTCAACAAATTTTCTAGTTTTTTTGTAGAAATATTTCAAGGATATTCTCATTTCACCAAATATGTTGAATGGGTGATTTTTAAGTGCAGTGATGCATGTAAGTAGCCGCAAGTATTTTGATGGATTGTATGTGTATAATTTAGTTTAAGATGGAATTCAAGAATAGCAAATAAGAAATAGCATGCTTCTTAGAAGTTGCAAGAAATATAATAATTTTGCATGTTTTGGAAAAATACTTAATAGAACTCCAAGCTTTTAACTAAGTGCATGAAGGCACAGAATAATTTTGATGTTTGGTAATAAAAGATTTGGTAAAAGAATTTCATGATTTTAAGAGTCATGGAGATTTGTTGATTTAATGTGCAATTCTACAATTATTTTATGTCTTTATTGAGTATCATTCTGTGTTTCTTTTAATTTTAATAGTAACTTTTAGATTGTGTTATAGGATTTCTGCGATATATGGTACCGTTTCTTCATCTACAACCATTTAGAGCTAAATGATCACTAGAGAGTTATGCTGCTTTTATAATGTCAGCAATCTCTTTAGTGGTTTTTTGGCTGAAAATCTTCAAGAATATTTTCATTTCACAGAATATGAAGAATATATGCTTTTTATGTACAGTGTGGAACGTAAGTAGTTTTATGTAAAATTTGTAATATATTTATATAGTGCATGTATATTTTTGTTTATTAACTATTTGTCATGGTATGTAAAAACTAAAACGAATGGTAAAAGCCCATTTTTAATCTTTCATTAATAATGTATAACAATTTTATGTATATGTCAAATGATTTTAATTTTCTAGGATAGGATGCAAAGACAGTCTTAACTTTTGCCTTTATTGTAATTCTAGGAAGTTAATTTTGGTATTTTGAGCCATCGTTGTATCTAACTCAGACTGTTCAATTGGTGATATGCAGGTTGGATCCAACTATCAAAGGAATGTTTATGGCCTGCGCAATTATATGTTCTGAATAAAAAAATAGCAATAAAAATTTGTGTTAATAAAATGAGTATTTTATTTCCTATAGCCTATATATATAAAAAAAAATAGATGTATATATAAAACAGTGTGGTCCACAAAGTAATTTGTTTGGGAATTTTGTGCCAAGTTGGACAGCACATATCTATAACAGTAAAGCAACTGCTATCCTAAAACACACTGCTGCATACAAGCAAATAAGTACTTAACCGCCTGTGAATGATTTCATGGTTATTACAACAACTCATCAGCATAAGACAGGCAATGAGATAATCAATAAGCACTTATTGCACTGATTTTATATTTTTTTGTAGTCAAAGATTTACATAGATCTTGGCAATGTGAAGAGCATTATTTTAGTTCCCACAATCATTGACAAAATTCTATATAACAAAGATACCTTAAAACACTGTATTACTTGTATGCCACCTGTTGTTACCTATACACAATATTGTTACCTGTATTATTGATATTGTTTTATAACCTAAATAATTTGCCTGGATATTGAACAAAATTATTTGGGAAAGAATCCCTCTTCTCAACTTGTTAGGCAAAGTGTAAAATTATGAAACCTAAGTATTTTTCACTAGCACAGCATATCCATTCTTAAACAAATTTACAAAAAATATCAAATTGAATCAATATATGTCTGAATGAAAATGCTATGAAATTGGATCAACATATGCTGAATTGAAAGTGCTAAAATGGTATTAGAAGATATACCCATACCAATTTTATTCTGTTACAAAAATCGAAAATATCTGTTATCTCCACAACCTTTCAAAATAATGTCATTCTGATCAAATTTATTGTTATATGGATTTCTTAATTATTCAAATCTGAAAAGGTTTAATAAAAATAGTCAGCTGCGTCATTGGATTTAATTACGTAGCTTAGCAACATATCATTTTTTTCTGCTATATAAACTCATCGGGTTTCATTCTGTTGCTTAGCAACATGATGTCATTTTTTAAAAAAAGAAATAAACTTGCAGTAAAAAGATAATTTGCATAATGCTATCTATGGGCAGGGCCTGATCAAGCGAAAATGGAACCCAGAGCCTGATGTTTATTTGGGGTCTCCATGCATGCACTCAACACATGCCAAACATATGCAAAACATTAACATATAACAAATTTGGGGGCTTAGGATCACAGCTCCAAAAACCTTTGGGTACATGCATACAACTTCCAAACTTTTTACTTTATAATAAGTAATATATTGAGACTTTAAAGAATATCTATTAACATATTTTTTAATTTACAATAAAAACGAATATCAGTTTTAAATTAATTAAATTATTTCTGTTTAAATCTTTGTATCATATACAAAATTTGGGGGCCCCGAAGGCTCGGGCGTTAATCAGGCCCTGTCTATGGGAGATTCTTTTTACATAAATGTCTCGATAACCCCTGGTAATTAATACATATTAATACAATTAATTTAATACATTCCCTATGGTAATTAATACATATTCTTAAAAACAGTGCATATATTGAAATATAGATTGCATTTTAAAATTAATATCCTATTAACTGCAGAGCGCTATCTTTTATAAATACATTTTAAACTGAGTTATTAGAATTCCAGATTTATGTTAACAGATAATATAATGTTACAGGTTTGGATTATTTAAAGGTAAAGATAATTTTGCAGTGTTTCAAGTTGATGGGAATCATTTTAACAGTGGTATAGTTGAAGCATCCTCAAAAGTACAAAGTAACTTAAAAGTAAATTTCCTAAAATATTGGTAAGCACATAAAATAAATTGTAAATTAATTTGTAATAATTACACATTTATGTGCTTAACATATATTATTTTATATGCATTAGAATTTCACTGCAAGAAAATAAAATCTAAAAATATATTAAAGCTAATGTTAGATTTTAATACGTTCATATCCCGAAATTTATACTACTCTATTTTATAATTAATGAGCAAGTGCATTCTGATCAAGTTTTTTCATGAAGTTTTTCCTCTCTATGAATTATGATTCTATTATAATTCTTAGAGATGAAAAATAAAATTAACACGGCTTGCCTTTTTTTTTTTATTTACTTTCAATACGAATTAAATATTATTTTCAAACCGAACACATTTATTTTAAAACTGCGTATGATAATTGAAAAAATTTAGAGTTTTTAGTTTACACAATGTGCACTAGAGGGCGGTACGATTAGCAGAATTGTGAAGTGCATGGCTTGGCCAGGGAAAAAATGCAATTCTTTACTACGGCGTGTCCTCTCCTACTCTCTAGTCTTCATGTTCCATAGTATCGCTGATAAATTCTTAACTGAAACTGTTAAATCAAATTTGTGAACGAATCAACGAAGCCGGGAACGATTTTCGAAAGTTTTCTTTGATTGGGAATTTATTAAATCCAAATCAAGTTTTTGTAGTTGAAAAATGGATAAACCTCAAATAATACTGCACGCAGAAAATTCATTGAATTATACTGTTTTTGATACAAAATGGGTTCCTATTAGTACTAAATTTGTAGCATTAGGAACTCATACTAAAGGAACTGGGGCCCTTCAGATATATGAAATAGCTAGTAAGAAAGTTAACTTAGTAACAGAAGTAAGCTCCAACTGCATAAATTATTACAAAATATTTTTAAATCAATTCTCCTACTTTTTATTTTATATATTATATAACTGTACATTGCATTTTAAATGCAATGCATTTTGTGATTTTATTTTCCTTATTTATTTATTTAATTTTTTTGACTGATGCTTTGATTATTCGTGCTCGAAATTTTTCTTGACTTATTTCTTGAGATTTATTAAAAAATATAGTCTTGAATAGAATGAATTGTGAACAGGAAAATAATCACAAGACTATCTTTTGGTTCAGAAGTTTTCTCCCTTATCCTTTTTATAATATTTAGTATAAAATTTTCAGATTTAGAATTTAAAGGTATAGAACTACCTTACTGATCTGAAGGTTACACATGCTTAGCACATACTCCAAATCTTTGAGATATCACTACTTTTCAAACATTGTAGTTATACTTTTAAAACCATTCATAAATATAATACCATATAATTCATAAATATAATAGAATCAGATAACCTCATATACCCTATATACCTCACCTGTATACTTTGATATCCCACCTTTATGCTGCAATACTTCTATATTTTTACACCGTCGACGCGGTGGTCGAGCGGTCAAGGGCAGGCGTTTCCTTGTGATTGCTTGGTTGCCGGGTTGTGGGTTCGAGTCTCACCTGTGGACATGGATGTTGTGACGTTGAGTGTGGTGTGTTCTGACCCCCACTGGTGAACTGGGGCAACGTCATGTGATGGCTAGCAGGTTCACGGCTCTGGCCATTATTAAGGAGACATTGACTGTTCATGTTATATGTTCAGGATATTTGTTCTGTTTGTATAATGTATGTCTTATTCTCTGCCATTTGAAAAAAAAAATATTTTTACACTTACCCTGGAGAGGTACACCCCACTAGTTATAAATCATTCAGTGTAAATTTTGCTAGTATATAGCTATACATAAAATATATTAATCATTTGTGCCATTTTATTTTATAGGTTTCTAAACCAAAAGGTTTTAAATGTGCAACATTTGGCGCTTCTAGTTTACATCAACGTTTATTGGCTACTGGAGATTTTGATGGAAACTTGCAAATATGGTTTGCAGTTTGATTTATAGTATTTAAAATTACTCCAAAATTGTGATTTCTATATATGTGGTTGATTAATGGTATTAAACATGATTTAAAAAGGCCTTAATCTGATTTTAAATTTTATTCAATAAGACAGCTCAGGATCTATTTGTGTATCCTAAGCTGTCTTATTGAATAAAATCAGGATATCAGTTAACAAATCTTGTTGATCTCTGATTATTAAAGGTTTAAATGTTCAATAAAAAAAATTCAAAAGTTTTTTTTCCTATATAACTTTTTTCTAATAGGTAGGAAAATTCAATATTTTTTTTTTTAAATGTAATTTAAAATGTAATGTAAAAAATGTTCAAATCCACTCCATTGATATTTGATAATTATCTTTAGCTTGACGACTAGAAATTTGCATTTTATTTTCCTCATGATTGATGATTCTCTTTAAAACTTCTTTTTATTTTGTAGGCATATTTTAGAGTTAGGGTTTTTTGAGTTTCAACTTCTCTCTATTCTATCATTGAATTTTCAAATTATATTTTTATTATATATATATATATATATATATATATATATATACTGCTGGGCAATTGTTAAGGGCGGATGACACTATCACCCATAGCAACCACAAAATGAAAGGAATCAAAATGTGAAAATTAGAATAAGTACAGGATACAGTAAGAAGGGGTGTGCATATGCAAATTTTTCATTTCCATGCCTGTTCACCACGTGATAGCACTGATAAGAGATTTAAAGGATTTGACGCATGTTGACAGTTGTTCCAAGTGAAAGTTTTGCAGGAAAGATTTAATTAACAAACTTTAAATTTTCTGTATGTCTTCCCGATACCACTTAGATGATTTTACGCATGGCCGTGTTATTGGAAAGATCGAAAAAGGGTGAAAAATAACAGATGTTGCCAGAGATTTCGACATTGCCCACAGCCTTGTTTCATGGCTGTGGCAAGCATTTAAAACAACTGGAATGTGTAGCAAGCATCACGGGGGAGGTCTTATTAGAAGTACGATGCCTGCAGGTGACAGGTACATTGTCTTATCTGCAAAAAGGGACTGGCGCACCACAGCTTAGCCGGTGGCAAACCAGTTTCTTGCTACTACAGGCAACGGATCTCCCGAAAAACTGTAGCCAGACGTTTGGGAGAAGGAGGACAATACACCCACAAACCTGTTGTATGTGTCTCATTGTCCAGACTGCACCATACCGCCCGTTTGCAATGGTATCGTGAGCATCGTAATTGGACCTAACAGGATTGGGCTTGCGTACTATTTTCAGATGAGAGTAGGTTCAGTCTGTCATCAGATTGTAGACGCCAACTGATCTGGTGAGAATGGTACTGCTTATCATCCAAAAAATATCCAGGAATAGGACCGATATCCGACATGCAGTATCATGGTATGGGCCGGCATCATGATCAATGCCACCCACCCCTATATGTGGTTGCAACTGGGACTATGACCAGCCAACAATACATTGATGAAGTTCTACTGCCTCATGTTCACCTTTTCAGTGATGCTGTTGGTGATAAATTTGCTTTCATAGACGACAATGCACCATGTCATCGAACACTGACTGTTCAGGATTGTCTAGTCAGCCAGGGTATTCAGTGCCTTGTATGGCCAGCATGTTCTCCTGATTGAAACCAAACTAAATGAACAAACCCCATTGAAAATGTTTGGGATGCTTTGGGGAGGTTACTTTCTGGTCGAAAATATCCTCCAACAAACAAGAACACCCTCAGCATCTAACTCCATGGTGGACATATCCTGTACTGACACCTTTCTCAAAGGTGCCTGCTGTTGTTCATATGCATTTTTCCATTTCTTTGTACACAGCATCAAATGAACGCTTTTTTCCTTTCAGATGTTTCAAAACCTTCTGTATTTTCCAGAACAATAAATGAACTTTATTCTAATTCTAATGTACGAACAGTGTGGCAACAATATTTTATACTGCAGAGCCTCCACCCCCGCTTAATGTTGTGCTACATTGCAATTTGTGATCCGTCTTTAGCAATTGTCCAGCAGTGTATATATTACTTGAATTGATTATTTTTATTATTACATTTTTCTGATATATATATGTATATATATATGTATATATATATATATATATATCAGGGAGGTAAATCATCCACCATACTGGTCAACCTTTATCTACATTTTTACGAAAATCAGAGCCCTTTCAACAGTCATATAATGTAAAGATATATTGATGATCTTATTATTATAGGAATTACTAATGAGGCCAATGAATTAAATTTTGATTTCTATCCACCTAATCTACAACTCATTGAAAATGTATATACATCCAACTGGATCAATTTTCTAGACGTTAGTTTAACAATTAAAAATGCAAATACAATAAAATTTAAAATCTATGACAAAACAGAAACTTATAACTTCAAAGTAAATAAACTTCCAATCTTCAAAGTAAATAAACGTCCAATTCTCTTCCAATCTTTCCAAATCTGTATGTAGAAATATTATTAATAACCAGTTATTAAGAATCAAAATGTTAAGCACACCTTGTTACTACAAAGAACATCTTCATAAATTCATCAACACCGTTATCAAAAATAACTACCCGCCCAATCTTATTTTTTCTTTTATTAAAACACATTTTAAATTTAAATTCAAAAACTTGCAACAATTACAGCAACATATTGACAGATCATACTCTAGCAATACTAAATAATTCATAATCTCCATGTCTTCTTCTAACAGTTAAACAATTCGTATAATTCACTTTAACCTGCTTTGAGAAAACTGCTTAGTCAGTAACAAAAAATTCACTGTAACCTGTTATGAGATGATTGGTAATACACATGCTTTTCCAGAAATACCACAGTACTAGGGGTAGATATATTTTCATTTTATTTTCATTATATTCTTTTGATATTACTTTATAATACTTTGCATCCTCATTTCAATAATTAGCCACAAGCTGGTGTAACAGAATATTTTATATTCATGTTTGATTTTTTTGTGTATTTGATCCACTTTGTCTTTTCTTCTACGTCGGGCCATTTACATTGTTTCTGTAATACATTTTACAGTTGTGTAAACAGAAACGTAGAATCAGCATTAATGAAACATGTATGGCCCTTGATAACGTACATGGTTTCAGAAATGCTTTTCATATTCATTTTATTCCTTTTATATTCACTAGATTCCATTTATTCAATTTCCAAACTTCTTGCTTAGCTCATCGTGCTACACTAGGCTTCTGTTTTGCAATTTTTTTACCTTTACCTTCAGTTTACAAGCAATTTTCTTTGGTATTTCTCGGGTATATATATATTACAAGTAATCATAAAAATCTTCAATTATATATATATATATATATATAAGATTCATATGAAAAAGAGGGGAAATGACCAAATGTAAGGCATAAAATGGTAGAGGGGGATGGCGACCCCTCTTTCCCGTTTAAAAGACTGCTTTTATGCCCGGGCAACACTCACGGTACCAATGCCATGCAGAAGCCATACTTCTGGAGAAAAATTGGATAACTGTGAAATAATTTTATTTTAATATATTTACTATGCTATATATATATATATATATATATATATATATATATATTAAATGAAAAGAGAAGAGGAGGGGGAAATGCCAGATATACAATGCAAAACAGTGACAAGTTCGCAGTGTATGTGCAAAAATGAAGGCACTCGAATGAAGACAGACTACAAAGCAGACCATAATCACGAGTATGAAAAGATGTCGAAACGTCAAAATTTCGAAGAGATATCTAACTGAATCAGAATAACACAAGATAACTACTTAATGTACTTCACTTTAACGCATACGTAAATCAAGATTATCTTTTTATGATGTCATATTACTCATGTCATGTTTAAAGGAGTTGTCTTCTTTTTTGTTAAATCAGGAATTATAATAGCGTTTAAGGAAATTATTTGGGTAATTCTTTTTATATGCTTCATAGATGATTCTTCTGTTACAGTTAATGCAATCTTTTTTGAATGCATTAATATTGAGATTTCTCTTAAGATGTCCCATGATGATGTTTCTAAAAATATTTTTTGTTAAATTTGACTTCCAATCAATAACTTGGTTAATCTTCATATTGTAACTTTCCCGTTTATTGTACAATATAGTACAAATTCCTTTTATACTGTTGTATTGGTGTTATAACACCAATACAAAGATAGATGAAGTAAATTTCCTAGATATAACCTTCAAATATAACAGTATAAAAAGAATGTATACTATATTGTACGATAAAGGGGAAAGTTACAATATGAAGATTAACCAAGTTATTGATTGGAAGTCAAATTTAACAAAAAATATTTTTAGAAACATCATCATGGGACATCTTAAGAGAAATCTCAACAATAATACATTAAAAAAAGATTGCATTAACTGTAACAGAAGAATCATCTATGAAGAATATAAAAAGAATTACCCGATTAATTTCCTTAAACACTATTATAATTCCTTATTTAACAAAAAAGAAGAAGACAACTCCTTTAAACATGACATGGGTAATATGACATCATAAAAAGAGAATCTTGATTTATGCATGCGTTAAAGTGAAGTACATTAAGTGGTTATCTTGTGTTATTCTGGTTCAGTTAGATATCTCTTCGAAATTTTGACGTTTCGACATCTTTTCATATCCATGATTATGGTCTGCTTTGTTGTCTGTCTTCATTCGAGTGCCTTCATTTTTGCATATACACTGGGAACTTGTCATTGTTTTGCATTGGTTTCATGAGCGTTGCCTGGGCAAAAAAGCGCTTCAAACGGGAATGAGAAGTCGCCATCCCTCTCTGCCATTTTTATGCAATATATCTGACATTTCCCCCTCCTCTTCTCTTTTCGTTTAATAATGTTTCCTACTTCAGAAAATAGAGCAGCATTACGCCTTCTCCTTGGTAAAAATCCTGGTATCTATGGTATGTAATAATATACTTTAATAAGTTTAGTAATGTAAAGGTCATGTATCGTTTATATATATATATATATATATATATATATATATATATATATATATATATATATATATGTATATATATATATACATGTATATATATGTATACATAATATATGTATATATATATATACAAGGCTTTTCAAAGTATAACATTTCAATATAAAATCCAAAGTAAAAATCACAATAAAATTTATAGTATAACAAGAAAGATCATTCATGCACAAAGCATTGAAACATTTTCCAACTGAAATGCAATTTTATTTAAACATCTCTAAAATGTGATACATTCAGCGGTGATATTTTTAAAATTATCACAATACTACAATAATTTATTATATTTGAAAATTTCATCGAAAACAAATGAACTTTATTCAAATAACGTCATCGAAATATAAATCTCCTGGCTTTCTATATAAAAAGCAGTGAATATTTCATTCATAAAAATTTTTCCATTCCTTTTATTCATTGGCAATATTTTTAAAATTATCACAATACTACAATAATTTATTTTATTTAAAAACTTAATCATGGAGGTAAAAGCACTAACTCTATGCTAAAAACTTCATCGAAAAATGCAATAGAATCGTCTGCTTCTCTATGTAAAATCAATTAACGTTTCATTCATATTAGCTATTTGCAGATTCCAGAGCTAAATAATTTTGCATTAAAGAAATTCAGCAATTCTTATACAACTCATCTTACAGCTTAATGTGTTTACATTCTCCATACATGAATATTAGGCTTCGTTGTAGAAATAATCAAAGTTTGATGTTCATTTAAACTCCAAAATATTGTAATTGTGTTGGCGCATTATATAGATGCACAGAAAGAAATGAAAAATAAAGTGGTTTTAGGATGGACACAACACTAAATATAAATTAAAAAGAACTTTAAAAATCAAGATTTTTACACACGATGGATGCCATATTTTATTTTGAAGTGGATCACGTGATCTCTTCATATAATATGTGTATAATTATTATTTTAATTTTTATTTTAAAAACTACCAAATATATTTTGCTGAAATTTTTTTCATATTTTTTATGGGATATTTTGAATATTTTCTATAACTTTCGAAGCAATTTGTGAATTTTAAATTCACTTAAAAATTGTTTGAAAAATTAGGTCTCATAGGGTTCAATGTATTTCATTTTTTCAACCTGGGTTCAGTCCAAAACTAATTGGGTAATATTATTCATTTATATTCCCATAGGTCCCACAGACCGTCTGAACAACATACAATTTCATTTTGATAAAGTCATTTTTACGGCAGTTATTGTATGAACAGACGGACAGAATGAACAAAGTCATAAACACTTTTCAACTATGTTGTAAAGTGTTAAAAAGCAGTAAAAATATAAATATTTACAAACCTGAGAACTGTGTTTCCTATATTACAACATAATTATGAAGATTCTTTCCGAATTACAAATAATTCTCACAGACAAATGATACAGTAAGATAATAGTTCAATAAATTATTTTTTTTCATATGATCACAATTGTCTGGAATGGTAAGCAATAGGATGTGAAGTACCATCTGTTTGCTCTTGTTTAATAATACTGGCAATACTATAGGAGGATGCATCACCGAAAATATGGCAGGGGTAATTATGATTGAATAACATTGGAACAGGTTTTGAAGTCAAAATATCCTTTTAAGATGTTGGAAGGCCTTTTGACACTCTGAAATCCAATTCCATGCTTCATTTTTTCTAAGTAATTTATTCAAAGGGGTTTTAATTTTAGCATAGTTATTAATGAATTTATTATATACATTATCACTTCCTAAGGATCTTTGTAGGTCTTTTACATTTCTGGGAGGTTGCATTTTTTGATTACTTCAATATTTACATTATTGGGTTGATACTTTCCATTCTCAATTTCATATCCAAGAAAATTAATTTTTTGTTGTGCAAATTGGCAGATGTTCTAGATGCTCATTAAAATTTTGAGAAAATATAATTATGTCATCAAAATAATTTAGTGCAAATCTAATTTGATATTTGTCTAAAATTTGTCTCAAAGTTTTTTGAAAAATAGCAGGAGAATTTTTCCATCCAAAGGGAAGACAAGTCCATTTATACAAACCAAAATTTGTGGTGAAGGCCAATTTTTCAGAGTCATTTTCATTAAGAGACATGTGCCAATATCCTGAGGTTAAGTCAATTGTTGAAAAAAATTTTGCATTGGTTAATTAGTCTAACACAGCATCAATTCTAGATATGGGTTCTTTATCGGTCTTACTAATATCGTTGATTTTTCGATAACCATAACAGAATCTCATTCTGGAATTTTCATCTCATTTATATACCAAAGTTACTGGTGATGAATAAGCATTATGGGAGGGCACTATGAAATGTAAGTACTATGAAAAATATTATGCAATAACAGAATTGGAGTGTCTTGCCATTGTTGATTCCATTGATAAATACTATTGCTATTTGCATGGAAACCATTTTACTGTACATACCGATCATGCTGTATTAGTCTGGCTGAAAAGTATTAAACATCCAACTGGTAGATTAGTTAGGTGGTCACTTAAACTTTCTATGTATGATTTTGAAATCAAATACAAAAAGGCTCTACAAATTATGAGGCAGATATGTTAACTAGAAATCTCATATCTCATCATTTTAATTTTACCTATTTACTTATACTAGATGAAATTGAAGAACATCAACAATTGGATAATATCACAAATTCAAAATTTAAGAAAATTAATAATGTACTCACTATCAAAAAGAAAGGTTTCACTAAAATTATTGTCCCATATTCTCTAAAAAATAAGTTATTAGAAAAAGCATATTCAGATTTTGGTCATCCTGTCAACTTCTGTAATATTGGTTACAATAGTCCAGAGAAGAGACATTTCACCTTGCCAAAATCTATTTTATTATATGATACTCAAAACAGATATACTTACATAGGCCGGCCGAGCTCCGGCAATCAGCTCTCAAGAAATCTCAATGCTGTCTGCATTGGTTCACACAATGTACAGTTACATCGGAGGAAAGGGATATGACGATATAGGAAAGATGCTCCCTTCGTGTTTGTTATGTTTTAAAAATGTGATGAGGAAGCAGTTTCATATGAGAAAATTTACACAGAGGTTAAGATTAGTGACCATATATGGTATGGTCGAGGAAGTGATGGCAGACTTTGTTTATATTAGTGGCATGGGATAGAATTTAATATAGTTGCAATATGTACTTGACATGAAATAGGACTTTGGAATAAGAATTATGAAAGAAAAGGGCACATTATTAGGGAAAGCTTAAAATTTCTGTATCATATATATATATAGTATATATATATATCTCCAAGCCTTAGATACTGCAACTTGGTGTATACCCAACAGCATGAGCTACATTACACTATGTCCAGTCTGACTTCTGCCTGCCATTCATGCAGCCACATGTAAATGTATGCATTTGTTGCTTTTGTGGCATAATGTTCATGAAATGATTTCTTTCAACCATAAGAACTCTCTCAAATGTAAACAACTGCTAATTTTAACATCACTCCTATTTTGTATGCAAAAACTCTTTTGCTCTTTTTGTCTGAAATGCAAATTTTAATTGGTCATGTGACAAGGCATAATCACTTCAGTTTTTATACCTGCTGCCTTATCTACACATGCATTTTTACACCCAATTGTGTGAATAATAATTGACCTCGGCCTAATATTGTAATGGACCAGTGATTATACTATAATTCATGTGACAAGGCATAATCATTCCACAGATTTAATTCCATAGAATATTGCCTTATCTGTACATGTATTTTAACACCAAATTTTGTGAATACTTATTTTATTCAGTACTTTTGAACTGTGTGCATTCCTTGAAAAACTTCGTATTTTTCTGTTATGCAAAATTATACAGTGTTGAAAATAAAGTTGCTTCAAATTTCAGATTTTTGTTATCACTTAGTTTCAGTGACACCAATACACCATATATTAAGGTAAAATGGTAAAAACCTGCAACAATTTGATATTATATATAAGTATTGATATTTTATATACTCAAAAAGTATTTACTATATTTATATAACATATCTTATAGGGATGTGGAACATTTAGAGGAGCCAGTTTATGCAGCTAAAGCGCATTCTCAAATTATAAATGCTATTGATGGTGTTGGTGGTCTTGGAATTGGAGCAGGAGCTCCAGAAATTATTACTGGAAGTAGAGATGGTAATCATTAGTTTTGTATATAGTAGATATAGTTTTTATGTAATTACCCTACCCAATGCACTGCACACACACGTAATGTAAAATTGCATCAAAAAATACTAAATAAATTAATTTTTATCTTAAATAATAAAAGGCAATGTATGTGTGTCTCATACATTTTAGACTCAGCGACCTCGCATCGCAGAGCTATGAAATTTGGCAATCGGAGACCCGGGGGGTGGAAAGGTGACACGTGATTTTTAAAATTTGAATTATTATTTTTTTTTTGTTATTTAATGTCTTGTGCGATTTCGATTGTTTTTTCCCTTTTACCTCCACCATCCCGACGTCGTAGAAAAAAACAAATCACATGGCCTGAAAGAGCAGACAATTGCGAGTAAAAATATATCAATTTCAAATCTCAGGGACAAATTCTAATATTTTTTTAAGATTTTAAAACAAAAGTCACTTTCTGCTCAAAAAAACGAACTTTCGTTTTTAAATCCTCGCGTCAGGAAAAGTACCAACAATTTCGACTAATAATTTACATTTTTAGAAAGCTCAAAGATCAGGCTTCCTTACAAGCCTAATCTGGTCAAGAAATAAGTAAAAGTAGCTGCATGATTCGTATTTTAAGGAAGTCATGATTTTCAATATCTCGGCAAAACGGCGAAAGCAGTTCGATTTTTCACCCACATGCACGCGCAGATGCACAATGTTTCTATGGTGACAGTTTTTGGCATAGGGACAATTAAAAACCGAATTAGTGTTTGGTGGTATCTGGCTGATATATTTGGGCCATGCTCTTGATACCCATGCGAATATCCTGATGAGGATATTCGCATGGGTATTAAATTATATTTGCAAATGTCATCAGTGATTGCTTTTTATACGGTTTTTGGCCTAGGGACAATTAAAAACTGAATAAGTGTTTGCTTTTTGTACGGTTTCTGGCCTAGGGCAATTAAAATCCGAATTAGTGTTTGCTTTTTATAAGGTTTTTGGCTCATTATGCTGGATTGAATTGTGGCGATGTATTGTTTACATCGGGTGGTGGTTGGGACCACAATGAAAAAACTTAAACACTGAAAAAATAAAAAAATAAATAAAAAGAAAGTTATGCAGATTGTTGTAGTGCATTTATGCATCGGGTGGTGGTGGGGACAATCTTTAAAAAACTTTTTTTTGCTGAGCAGCATCATTATTTCTTAAATACTAAATTCGCATTCAACATCATCAGTCTCAAAAATACTTTCATGTCATTTGCGATGCAATACTAAAAATGCAGAAAAACGGATGCAATTTCATTTATGTAAACGAAAAATAGAGGAGCATACCTTTATAAAAAAAACATAGGAGCAGCTGATCCCGGCTGTGAGTACACATCAAAGGGATTCTTTTCCTTGGGTTACAGGTACAGAAATCCTCAGAATCTCACAGTTCACAAACATTAAAATAAATTCACTTTATAAATCAATTTTCAAAAACCTCCCCAAGAACACTATTTTTCATCTTAACATTTCATTATTAGTTTTAACGTCATTAAACTAAAACAAACTTTGTTAACTCCACGAGGTTATGGCGCCAGCGAGTTTGCCACAGTCAAAATTTTCAAGGGTAGCGAACAGGCTGGTCATCGAAGGTGGCTAGTATTTTAATAAGAAGCACTTCACTTACTTTACTTGAATGTCTGCAACAGAATTTAATGCATAGTGTATATACCATTTTGCACAAAAATGCTTTGATTAAATAATGTTGTGTTTGAAAATATAAAGGAAGACATAATAATTAGTTTAAAGAAAATTAGTTTATTAAATTGTAACTTCAAATTAATCCAAGTAACAATTACGAAGTCTCTGCTCACAGGCAGGCAAAACAGGAAGAATTAACAAGTTTATTCTAAATTTGACAGACATTAGAATTTTTAGAATTTTATCAACTTAGCTAGAATTAAAGAATTAGTTTAAAAACTTTACTCTAGAAAAATCTACTTAAATTCCATCATAAATAATTAACAAAAAAAAATATTAAATTTAAAAATTTAAGAATTTTCCCAGGCTCTTATAAATTTAGGAAGGTTTAGAAAATTAGTCTCAGAAGTAAAGTTTCAGAATTTTAAATTCAAAGAATAAAGTTTAAATCATACATTTATAATATTGAGAATTTATATTCAGAAATTAAGAATTTAAGAGTTTAACTTATTAAACATATTCACCCATCCAGGTCATCTTAGAAATACAGGTTGGAGATAGAATGAGGTTTCACTGGGATGACAGGAATTTCCTAAACTGTTTTTCTTGGGATCAGAAGAAAATCCATCAACAGAGGCCTAACAACTACAACTGGAACGCTAGACTTCCCGACCGTCCAAACAGTTACCTTACACCTTTCTGGTAGGTCAGACGGTCTGGGTTTCAACAACAACTGGAACGCTAGGATCTTCTTAAATCAGTCGTCATCATCAGACGCTTCTTTCACGAAGCACTCGTAATAAATCTTAAAAACTCATTTATCCAGGAGTCACGTCGTAAATTAAGTGATAAAAACAAATAAAATTTTCATTTAAAAAAAGAGACATGTGTTAAAAAAACATTGCGGGGAACTTAATGTTCCATAGAAAACATCGCATGGAACATAAGTTCCATTCGAAAAGTAAAACGACTCGCTTCTCATGCAAACAAAATTGAAGGATTTCAACAAAAAACTGAAACTGAAAAATTCTGCGAGCGTATTTATACGTGCGGAAAAAGTGAGAAGTTTAGACAAATGACAGCAATTAAAATCCGCTTGCCAAAATTAAAACTCAAAACTCCGATAGCATACGATCCGGAAATATGCGTACCAATTAAAATAATTCACGAACTCCAAAGAGGCATGAAAATCACTTAGGCGTCACTTCAATCGCGGTAAAAAACCCACAAAACCGAGATTTCAAGATGGCCGCAACTGAAAATTTTGAAACGCACTGAACATGGAAATAATGGGAAACTATAGAACAAACGGAATTTCTAACCATAATGGGAAAATGAGACATCAAATTAAAGGGAATTTTAAGGGGAATCAAATAATCATTTTTATAAATTTAGAAATCAAAAGTAATATTAATTTAGGGAATGGAATATTTTTAATTAAACATATTATAAAGAAAATTAATATAGAAGATTAAAAATATTCTAATTAACGAATAAATGAAAAAGCCAATAAATATTATTTACATATTACCAAATTGAGAATATTGAGCCAGGGAAAAATAAATAAAAGTAAATTTCAAACCTCCAAATTACATAAATTCTAAAGCAACCCAACAATAATTTCATTTATTTGAATTCTTTTACATAATAACTACATTTATTTGAATTCTTTTATATAATAACTTCATTTATTTGTATTTTTTTTTGTATGAGATGTTCTTTGTACCTTATGACGGTGTTATGATTGAACCTCTGCAATAATTTTCCAATTGCTATGAACAAATTGGTGTGAAAATTGCTTAACATTATGCTTCAACATTAAATAATTAAAACATTAAATTGGATTCTAAAAAAATCAAATATAAAATTTCATAGTTGTATGCTGCTTTAATTTTTCATTACAGTTCCAATAGACAGACATTGATTTTAATCAGTGAAGATATAGAGCAAGCGGAGGAGTTTTTGAAGGCTTAAAATGTATCACATATTAAAGCCTCATTTTAATTCAGAAGTTAGCATAAAATCTAAAAAGTTTCAAATGATGAAATTGGGTTTGCGAAAGAACAAGTTTTTATCTACTATGTTTATTTTCTGGTTATAATTTTTATTTTGCCCCATCATTTGATGAGCATATAAAGCTAGTTATAATTTAATTCATTTATTCATGACTTATAAATAAGTTTTCTTTGTTAGCAAATCAACCCAAAACACGATTAGAGGTTAAAGTGAATGTGCAATAGAGAATATATCATACTGTTTTCATAATATTGAAAAAAATTAATTTTATTAAATTTTAATTGTTTTACTTTAAGGTTCAAAACAAAAATATTTGTTAACAATTGCAGAAGGTAAAAAACACTGTTCTATTGTTTACTTGATGTCAGACTTCTATGCATGAGCACACCAGATTCTGCACAAAGCTCCTTGGCAGATGGTGTTACCATTATGTGTCTTTTATTTTCTTTGAAAATCCTATTTTATTCATGCAGCACATGAAAAAAATGAATTATTTAAACAAAATATAATGAAAAGAATATTTAAAAAGTGGGAATACAGCATATTTGTTCACATTTTCAGAATAAATGCTTTGATCTATAAATACTTTTAGGACCATGCAAACTGCAAAAATAATGACATTGTTAATGTCATCAATGAAATATTAACAATATTTATTTTCAATAAGTAAAATACTCCTTGTACAAAGGATAAGGAAAACTTGAGCAACTTATATAAGCACAAATAAAATAATAATAAGACTCATTTTATTTGTGCTTATGTTGCTCAAATTTCCCTTTTCCTTAATATTTATTTTATTTATGAATTTTCTTAATTCATGTTAAATGATATTTAAAGAACTGTATTATATGAAAAACATTATTTGATTTGTATCAAGCATTGTGGGAGTAAACGGGGGGAGGGGGGATTAAACTCAGCCAAAAATTTTTAATCGTGGACTAACATTTTAATTAACATTGAATTTTGACTATCATTGTAGTTATGTAATAATTTTTCCTTTAGGGGGAGTTAAAGTTTGGGATCCTAGGCAGAAGGATCTACCTGTAGCTTCTATGGAGGCTGAGGCTGGACAGGATCGACGAGACTGTTGGACTGTTGCATTTGGTAAGAAAACTAATTTTGTCATACATCATGCTGCCAAAGAATTCTGATAGGAACCTTCTACTTCTAAAAATAGGGAAAATATGCCTTATAATCGGATTTAAAAAAGAAAAAAGAAAACCAGTAGGACTTAAGGGAGTTACAATAAGATTTAGTAAATATAAATAAGAAGGAATTGTTGCTTTGAATTAAAAAAAAGAAGCTAATTTTCAGAGCTCTTTAAAAAACACTTAATATTTAAATTCTATAAACTATTGAATAAAAATAAACTTCATTTAGCATTAGTTTATGTTATAATTCTGACTTGCATAACAGAAAAGGTGAAAGTAAATGAGAGGTGAAAACTTTTTTATATTTTTTCATGCTTTAGCAGTGGAATGTTCCACGAACTAGAAGTGGGAACCTCAAGTCCCATATCAAAAAGCAAGTGAAGAATGTGATAAGCTGTAGAAAATCCCAAAACAACTTAAAAATTAAGAAAAGAATAAAGGAGAGAATTAAAAATTGAAATATTAAGGAATAGTAATATTTTCAGAGGTGGATATAATCAGGTCGGATATCAGAATTCTATAGTATATATTAATTTGTTGTGAATTATAATACACAACAAATTATTTTATTTTACACTAGCATGATTTCATTTCAATGAATTTGAATAGATAAGACTTTAGTATAATGAGTATAATGTATAATGAGTTTCAAAATTTTGTATTTATGTTGTAGTTAATTCTTTTACATTGAGTTGCCGTTTATCTTACATGCTTTTAAATTAAGTCTAATTAAAATCATATTTAGAACATTTCTTATTTTTCAGGCCATGCCTATAATGTTGAGGAACGTTGCATCTGTGCTGGTTATGATAATGGAGACATCAAATTATTTGATCTAAGAAATATGTCATTGCGATGGGAATACAATTTAAGAAATGGGGTATGCTACCTGTTAGAAATAAAAGAACAAATTTATATAATATAGTTGTATATTAAAATGAATTTAAAAATTGTAATGATTCATAACACCCAGAACTTCAAAATCAGTGTAAATTTGTGTTCATATTAATATAACTATAAATTTACATTGATTGTGAATAATTTTAATTGAAACTGCTTGTTTCTCCTAATTCAAAGTTGTTCTTATTTTGTGCTATACTTTTTATGTAAAATCTTTTAAATTTACTTTAAATCATGAAGTTAACATGTGTTTATCAGAATTTTAAACTATCATATATTTCAATGTTCCTACAGGACCATATTTAAATGTGTTAGAAACATTAAAAGCACAAATCAACTTTGTGATAATATATATAAAATTGGTTTCTAAACTTATCAATTTACTTTCGTATGAAGCAATATCAAAATGATTGTGCACATATCTAAAGACCAGCTATGCAATGCAGTTATTCAGTCTTAAAATTAAATTCTTTTTTATAAATTTTGAAGAAAATTTAAGAAAAAATAGTAAATCCCAATGTAAATTAAAAATATTGAAGTTTTTCTTTCTCACACAATATATATATATATATAACTAGGGGGCTCTGTCCTCTGCTCGCTCCTCTCGCACAACCCCCCTTCAGGATGCTTCGTCTCCTACTCGCAGCGCTTTCTTCATATCTATCTTTCCTAAAAATTCTACTTTCAAAAATCTCTTTTCTATCAATGCCTATTTTCTACAGGAGGGAAAAGCAGAGATTTATTCTTAGCCCAGGGAATCCAAACTCTGAATTCCTTGATCATAAGTTTGCTTTGTGAGTTATTTCATGCCAACCTAAAGTTTAAATTGATAAACGGTTTATTTCATCATGTTACCCTATTATTTCTCTATAAATGTACCAAATTTCATATTTTTGTATTCTATAGTTTTATGGTATGAGACGGAGAAATTGTTAGACATGCCGATACAAAAAAAAAAAAAAGTTCACTTCAGAAGTGCATAAAAAGTAAAACATCTTAAAAACTACATTGTAATTATAAAAAAGGGGGCTTCATCCTGCAAAAATTCACTCATGTAGGTACCTGCCTCCAAAAATTCATGATCTCGCTATTGTTAGTCTATCCAGGACACGAACTCGCAGCTCAAATATTTTGTCTTTGACATTAAATATTTCTTAAACTACAATATATATCAAGAAACGGTTTATTTCAGCATCTTCCCCAAAGCTTTTTCTACAAGGGTACCAAATTTCATGTTTTTATATGCAATAGTTTTTGCTGTATGAAGCAAAGAATCTCGAGAAATTTGTCAAATAGTGGCGGCGATAGCAGCTACTTTTTTTTAATATAGAGAAATTAATGGATTAATAAAGATGTGTTCAAATACCAACCAGAAAAAACTCAAGAGAATGCCAGTCATAAACATGAAAAATCAGGAAACCACCCATTAAATTTAAAACAAACTGTTTAAACTTCAACACACATGTAAGTCAATTCTATTTTTTCAATTTATTTATTTATTTTTTTTTTTTTTTCAAATTTCTCAATCCTTTTCCATTTATAACACATATGGTTTTTTATTGACCTTTTGTTCATAGTAACAGGTCAATAAATGAAATTTGCTATATGAAGCTGATATATAGTAGTAAAATTGTGAATATGGTAAAAAAATATTGTGTTTAAACAGTTTTATATTTATTCATTTGTAGATTTTAATCATTCAAATGAAGTTTACCCTAACATGTGTTGTACATGCTGCATAGTTTTCTATAAAAGCCTATCCTGGAGTTACTCCTTTTTTGGCAGCAAACATCAGATTTTTGTCTTAAAATGGCCTTTACTGAATATTCCAAATGAACATGAGTAAACAAAATCTCTACAAAATTGAGTATCTAAAATTTGTTTAGAACTGAAAATTATGTACAAATGTTTTCTTTAGAAGTCTAACACTGTATGATACTTTTAAAATTCAACATTACATTTTGCCCTTTGAGTAAAAATACTGAAACCCTTCTTATGTCATACTGGAATGTTGTCAATCAATTTACATTTAATATGTTACAGATTAAAGGTAAATTAATTGCAACTTTATTTTTTACCTAGAATCTTTTAAAAATATCTTCCATCTTAAAATCTTCAAAAGTGTGAATTAATTAATTGTTGAAGTGATTTTAATTGAAAATGAATTAAGAACCATCCAGGTATGTTAACTAGGTAATAGGTGACTTGATTAACACTTTAGCTGTGGCATTCTGACATGCCAGAATACTTTGTACCTTTCAATGACCTAATTTATATCATAGACTGTAAAAACTGACTCTCCATTGTGTCCTATGGAACACGGACAAGATATTCATTTTAATTTGTCTACAAAATGAGATGAAGAAGATTGCAAGGGGCAAACTTTTTACTGTTCCATGTGCAGTGAAGTAACTCCTATACGTATTACCCCTTGCTTTGAAAAATATCACATTAAAATAATTTGTCAGTATGTAGACCATAATGGGGCAAAGATATCTACAAGTCAGAGAACAACAAAGGGCATAATGATTGCTGTAAAAAACACAAGATAAAACTACTCAATCAATCAAAATCTTTCTACAAGCAGCTATAACAATATCTATAATAAATATTCATTCTTTCATTAGTATATTTATATGTATTTTTCTAAAGATATATTTTTCTACATTTCAATATCAGTCACTCTTAAACTTTTATATTTTGTAATAAAAAGTGTTTTTAAAAGGTACTGATTTCAAAATAAGGAATGAATTGATAATTTTTAGAAGCTTATGCAAAAATAAATGATATAGCTAAACGGTTAACCAAATCTGGCTACTACATAAATAGCTGTGAAACACAGCTGGTTAAAACAAATCTATGAATATTTAATTCAAATGTTTTTTATTTCTAAATTTTTACATATAAATTCACTATGTGTAAAACAAAACACTTTAAATAACCAACCTACAAATTTTAATAACTCTTTAAGCATCTACTATATGTTACTTGCTTTTTCCTTTGTTTTGTTAACTTAATGCTTTAAATTCTAAAATATTCAAATATTGCCTGTAAAATTTTACTATATTATTAACTGTATGGAATTTTTTTATGGCTGTAATTCTATAATGAAATTATTGAATCATATAGAGTGTTTGCATAATATATTTCAAAAACTGTTAATATCAAACATTGCATAGATATATCCTTACAGTTAAATATATATGAACTATGTAAAAATTCATATAACTGTTTTGTATTGTTAAATGTACTTAAATGATATTGTTAAATGTAAATACTATTAAAAGTATCCTAAAATTATCTGTTTTAGGTATGCTGTGTTGAATTTGACCGGAAAGATATAAGTATGAATAAATTAGTAGCAACTACATTAGAATCAAAATTTCATGTATTTGATATGCGAACTTATCATCCAAAGAAAGGCTATTCCTCTCTGATTAAAAAAGTATGTAAAATATTTAAAGATTTATTAAATAAATATCATTACTATATAAAATCAGGGCTCATTTCAACCAATATGAGCTAGTACTCATATCAGCTAATGTACTGGCAAACAACTTGAATATTAAACTATAGCCAATACACAAAAATATGCATTTCCATTATTGAGCAGCACTGCAGCTGCATTGATATTCATCAAAATAGTCGGCTAACCTCTGCCATCATTTACACCTGAAGAATGTGCAAATTCTGGTTTTCTTCAGGTTTGTTACTGGTACAGAAAGCTGAGAAAAAAAATCAGTGCAAAGAAAATTTCAGCAGCATATCCAAAATTTGAAATGTTCTTTAATATGTATATTTATCTCTTTCTAATTTAAACCTGTAAAATCAACTGTTACATTTTATTTAAAGTATAAATCAAGTAAAAATTAAACAAAATAATAACCCCCCCCCCCCCTTCCGTTTTCTTCTTATAAATCAAATTTTTCCACAAATATTAATCTAGCACATTATTTTTATAGGGTACAAACTTACTTTTTTTTTTTTTTTTTTCAGAAAAATAGCCCTGTTTAAAATTATATACTGGAACATTATTAAGTATTGAACCAAGTAATATATCCAATGTGAGATCTATAAATGTGAACTTTGTAATGATGTATGCTATTTCATGCTTGAGCTATACAGCATAATTTAGCACTTATGCCCTTATCCAAAGGAGCAGGAGTCCTCTTGCAAAATATTGGAACTAGGTCTACATAGCCTATTGCAATGTTATATACGAGGCATGTTTTTTAAGTAAGTACCGTTTTGGAATTAAAAAAAGACGTGCAAAGATATCGCAATAATTTTATTTCTACATGAAAGCCTGTACCTTAATCTACTTTTCTACATAATTTCCGTGAATATTGAGGCACTTGTCATAACGTGGCACCAGTTTTTGAATACCCTCCTCATAAAATTCTGCCGCCTGACTTGTTAACCACTGTATCACAACTGTTTTGACTTCGTTATCGTCTTGAAGACGCTGACCACCCAGGTGTTTCTTCAAGTGCAGGAACAAATGGTAGTCGCTGGGTGCCAGATCAGGGCTGTATGGAGGATGATCTAGAGTTTCCCATTTAAAAGATTTGATGAGATCTTTGGTCCGATTAGCCACATGTGGACGGGCATTGTCATGCAGCAAAACGATACCCTTACTCAACTTGCCATGTCTTTTGTTCTGGATTGCACGACGCAGATTGTTCAATGTCTCACAATAAGACGCTGCATTGATTGTCTCATTACGAGGCAGAAACTCCACTAGCAATACTCCTTTTTTGTCCCAAAAAACTGTGCACATGATTTTCCGGGCAGAAATTGTTTGCTTAAACTTCACTCTTTTGGGTGATGATGAATGTCGCCATTCCATGGATTGTTGTTTTGATTCTGGTGTGACGTAGGCCACCCATGTTTCGTCACCAGTAACAATTTGGTCTAAAAAATCTTCACCTTCATTGTGGTACCGCTCAAGGAAAGTCAATGCACTGCCTAAACGTTGGGTTTTGTGCAAATCCGTCAACATTTTTGGAACCCAACGTGAACACAATTTCCGGTAATTCAAGTTCTCGGTCACAATGCGATACAAAACACTACGAGAATATTGAGGAAACCAGTCGCACATTGATGAAATTGTAAAGCGTCTGTTTTCTCTCACCTTTTCTTCCACTTTCTGCACCAAATCTTCATTAAAGACCGAAGGACGCCCACTCCGTTCTTCATCATGCACATTTGTGCGGCCATCTTTAAATGCTCTCACCCATTTCCTTACCATTCCATCACTCATAATGTTTTGTCCGTAAACTTCACAGATCTCACGATGAATATCGATCGGTTTTACGCCTTTAGCACTAAGAAATCGTATAACAGCCCGTACTTCACAATCGGCGGGACTCACGATTGTCGGAGGCATCTTAAACACTCAGTAAACAACGTATACAATGAAGAATCAGACTGTAATGGCGTCAGTGCGTAGACAAGAGATGTAGGTAACCAGCGCGCATGCGCGGAACGCCGACCGTAGCGCTGCGGCGGCGGAATCGCAAAACGGTACTTACATAAAAAACATGCCTCGTACCATAAAAAGAACCCTGGAACAGGTCGTTAAAATTTTTAATTTATTGTATTAAACCTAAAGTTAAATCCTCTGCCTAAATCAATTCTTTTTAAATGTTTATCATACTTTATGTACTCAAAATTGATATTTTCAGTGAAATAATATATGTTTAAGTAAAATTGATTTACATAAGATATTAATTCGATGACTAGTGATGCTTTTAGAGTCAAAATAGCACTATTAAATATTTTAAATTTGTGTTACTTTACTTCAGAAAGTATGATATGGAATTTACAGTAGAAATATTACCTGGCTAAAGATTTAATGATTACCCTCTATATTGATATAAATTAATATACACACTTGTCTTGTATTCATTACTTTTGAACTATAATTGGTGTCATTTTCTAAATATTTCAACAATTTGACAGGCTCATAAATCAACTGTTTGGTTGACTCGGCATTTACCTCAGAACAGAGATATTTTTATGACTACTGGTGGTTCAGGTTCTTTATGCTTATGGAATTAGTAAGTTTAATTATTTTTAATAGTAATTTATTAATACATTAGATTTATATCATACATATATGTACACTAATAGAATACTAGCTGCAGTGCCCCGAGCATTCATTTGCACAATCATTTCTTCTGTAATCGAGGGTTTTTAAGAAATTAACTCAACTAAGAAATTAATTAACTTAATTCTAAGCCATTATGCACCCACTAAAAACAACTAAAATACGGCCTATGCAAACTAAAAACATAAACTCAAATAAGATGCTACAAAGCCTTGTAACCTGTATATGCCCTAAATAAGCAGCAGATACTTAGGCAAAATATGCACTCACAGTCAGCAGCCACTTATTTAGCAGTTAGTTTTTTAAAAGAAATCACAAAAAATGCAAAATATAACACTTATTATGCTATAAAGTTTTTTTTTTCTTTTTTTAATAAAACTTGTGCAGGTGCTCTTATATAGATTTTAACATAAATTATGCATTTAAACTTTAACATTACATAGCAGTCAGCAGTCACTAACTTATTGCAATCATTTTATCAACAATCAATGTGAATTGCAATGCCAACGCCAGCAATTGCCACTTCTTCAGCATCAATGCATGCACAGAACAAAGGGAACCTTTACTACTTCACAAACTGTCTTTGGTATGAATTCACCAGTATCTTCAATTTATGATTCAATTGCTAAAAACCACCAAATGAAGATAGATACACAATTTTTTGTTTTCATCAAGAGTTAAATAACATATTTTGTTGTAGACCTTTTAAAAAGATTGGTTTGTAAGTCTCGCCAATGCAGGAATTTTAAAATGAATTATGCGTTCAACATACAATTATTTCCTGTTTTCTTGTAAAATTGGAAAAAAATAGGGATATTATATTATGAATTCTTTTAAAAGTTTGTTGAAAAGAGTGTTTGTTCTTTGGCCTTTACGAAACTGTTAATATTGAAATTCTGGGATAATATTTTTGATCACTAAGGAACCCATTGTAAAATTCCACTTCAGTATTAAATAATTAAAATTTATTGATTTTTTAATCCTTTGGGCTCATGCTTAGGTCATGACTTAGAATTTAAAAACAAAATGTTAGTTTCTAAGCCAAGAATTACTATTTTAAATTGTAGGACATACTTTCAACTAACGTACCTTGTCTATACATGTGCATACTGCATATGTACATAGATAATTTTCAAATCATTAGCTGATTTTGCAGATAGTGAAAAGTTAAATAGAAATCAATCTCTTTTCAGTACCACACATACAAGTGTAATTTTTATGTTTTTATAATCAACTTGTTAAAAAAAAATCTATTTTGCTTTTTTCTCTAGTAAAATAGTTTATTTTACTTTGCATGCAGAAAAATTTTGAGATTAATTGATTATATTGCAGATACTTTTTAATACATTTATTTCAATTCTAAAAGTGCTTATATGTATATCATTATTGAACTGGGAGTAAAAATTTGTAATACTATAATGTACTTACATGTAAATAAAATGGAGATTTTATCATGTGGCTGTGACAAACTTATTCATTGTTGATTACAATTTGTAAATGCTCTTTCAGTAAAAAGTCAGCTTTATAAAAGAACTACTGCAATGCTTACTCTTTCTCCTAACAGTTAGAGAAAAAATTTTTCCAGAGAAAGGTTTCCAAGCAATTTTACTACGAGTACTTTTCAAATTTGTGAACGTCTATGAAACTTTTATTTATTGACTCCATTCAAATATCAAAACTTACAATATTAATATTGCAATATGCTTTATTTTACTAAAATCTATAAATATTTATTAACATAATTGATAAAAGCAAAATATGGGAATGAAATGAAAAAGCTGATATAAAACTTCTATTCATGAAGATTTTTACATACACTGGTCTTACATTTATTGGATTTTTATAAAAAAAAAAAAATAAATAAATAAAAAGGCAAATTTCATTTTTTATGATATTTACATTATATCTCATATTTTCTTAATGGTAAGGACAGTTCCTGAAAGTTTAATTCGTGTATTAGGTTCTGCATAAAATCTGCTATATGTTTATTTGTAGCCTTCATAATATGAAATTTCAGTTTTGTATAAATAGGTAATATCAGAAAAGGGTGACATGAAATCGGTACATATTCTAATATTCCTCCGAAATTTGTTCAAAATGTAGATTATTGAATCGAAATGTTACATCAAATATTTAATGCAAGAGAGGAAATCTGTTACAGAAAGCTGTTATAAAAAATTATTTTAAAATTTAACCATGTGAGAAGCAATTTGAACAATACTTCATACATGAGAAATTTAATATTAAAGTGCCAATAATGTTATTTTTAAAGATTTTGAATTAAAAAATCTTTGTGTTACGTTCTTCATTTTTAAGGGCCCTTAAAAGTACTTATTTTTTCCCATAAAATTCATTTTTCCCCCATGGACAAATAATGTTTACAGCAAAAATTGCCCCCTCCCCCCCCCCTCCCCCATTAAAAAAATAGCAATTTAAAGTAAAATTGTCTATTTAAAAGAGTGCATTAGCCAAATAAAGTGAATTGTTGCCAACTACTGGTTTGCCGCATGTGTTACTGCAACACAACCTAACCTTTTGTTGTGGTTTGGGCATTTCTATGTTGATGGCTATATTGTTATTATAAAGATTTTAATACAAAACACTATGAAAGTTTAGTAGATTGTAAATTTTTTAATTTTTTATTATTTTTGTTGTATAAAATCTTGCTTGAACCATGTTAAAATATACGTAAACTCATTTTGGGTCCTTAAAAAGTCCTTATTTTTTTTATACACTTGTAACAAGTGGAAAACCAAAACACACTTTGTTAAATGTTTCTCTAATTGGTCTTTTTTCTTTGGAAAGAAACTTTTATATTGGCACAATTTAAGTTTATTTCTTTTAATATAAAATGAATATTTTCAGCGAATATCCACCTAAGAGACATAACGAAGATGGCAATTCTAAAATTGGAGTGATGGGAGAAGTGCAGTTACTTCAAAACAGCATCATTGCTAATCAACCCATTTCAGGCTTTGATTGGAATACTGATAAATTAGGACTTGCAGTATGTAGCTCATTCGATCAAGCTATACGTGTCATCATTGTTACTAGACTCAACACATTATGAAAATTTATGTTCTATGACTCTGTAACATAACTTTATTATTGCTAAATAACAGTACAAATGTTTCGGAGGTAACTGAAAATTTATATTGTAATAGAGTTGCATTGTAATGCACACCAAATATACACATGCAGTGTTAATACATTTACTAAACACATGCATCACACTGATCACTGCTAAAAAGAAATTTATAAGTACAAATTCTTTTAGATTTACTTATTTTATTTCTGAACATAATTGTTTTGTTTGATATGTTATAAATTTTGATTTTTATTATAGCTTTAAATGAACATTTTTTTGAGAAAAGAAAAGATCTGATGTAACTAAGTTTTATGAACTTTATAATTGATTTCTTTGATTCTTTGAAAAGTGACCAATATCTGTATTTTTGTTTGTTCTAGTCACATAAGTATTATCCAGTATTAATGCATGTTGGTTTTATGTTTAAGGATTATGTAAAATCTATCCTACATTTGATTTATTCTGAAAACTTTCTATTGTATGTCAATTTTATTTTCACTGTCCAGTTTATTTGTTATGTTTGTAATTAAATGTAAATAACTGGAAAATAAAGTTTTTAAATTCTTAATTTTCTTCTAGATTTATCAGTTAGTACATGAAATCTTGAAGCTGGCTCAAATTTATCTAATTAGAAGTGGTTAATAGGTTTAGTAAGTTGGGATAGATTGCTTATCTTAAAATAAGCTATATTCAATGAATAGACCTTTTCAAGTGTGTTTTGTAAAATCAAGGATTTCATTTAATTGGGGTGCTCAACTATATTTTGTTACTAAAGTTATGTTGTATAATCACTTGTTATTTAGAAATTTCAGTCTCATTTTAAAAAGATTTAATGGTTCTTAACAGTATAGTTTTTAATTGTTACCCTTTACTTTGTTCTCTATGCAATATTTACCCCAAAAGTTCACTAGGTTCTGACACCTGTGTACAAGGACAAAGTCTTGACTATATATGCATGTTTATAGTGGTTGCATATCCACTTTAAACTGTATGTCTTGGTCAATGTATCCCTCATGGGCATAAAATAATTATCATTCATTAGGTTTTTGTTAAAGAGAAGTGATAATATTGAAAATCAAGGTGTTATTACCACTGTACAGAGCAAGAAAAGCACTTCAGTAACATCTTTTTTCTGGGGGGAAGGGGGGGGGGGGGCAAATATTTTATTTCACATTTTTCTGAACTCAATGGGTTCTTAGATTTGGGGATTATAATTCCCAAACTGTCCCTCTGGCAACTCCACTGGGACACTTACCCTTACTGAATTTTTCAAGTTAAATGAAATACATATAATTTTTATAATCTATCAAGTTAACAATTAAAAAATGGGTAATTTTACGTTTTCTTTTTGCTTTCTAGAAAAAATATATAGGCACTTAGAATAGATATCACCAGTTATCCTGAGGTCAATTCAAACGTTACATTTTCTATCACTATTTTATCATATTCAATATATTTCAATTCACACATTTCACATTTTATCATTCATTATTTTCTGATTTCACATTTTATTATTCATCTTAACGATTACTGACAAAATGTGATTCATTAAATATATTAACACTGCTTTAGTAGCAATTAAAGATTATTGGTATTTGCTAAAACATTTATAAATTAATTTCTTAAAACACAGTGCTGTTCTATAAGCCTGAATTTTTAAAACTCTTTTATTGTGCATTTTATATTTAGCATTAAAAATAGTTTTAATATAATTTATAAACTATTTTTGTATCATGTCTGAATTTCAAAGCTAAAGTTAAATTTTAGGAAAATAGGAATAATAAAATAACATTTTGCTATAAAGTAAAACAGTAATAACAAACAGTTATCATTAAAGACCCTTGATTATGCAAAGACAAAAATTAGTATTAATTCTGTTCATGGCTGGTTTTAACAACATTTTTTTGCAAATTAAACCAAAACTATAATTGTCTAACATCTTTATTTCTTATAAATAAAACTAATAATATTAACCATGAAAAATAACCTAATGGTGCTGTATTTTTTACCCCTTCCCCAGGGGTCAAGAAATTAGTTGAAGTCTTTCCAGACGCTCCAGACACCTATCCCCCTTTGGCTGAATCTTTACATCGTAATAGTATCTACCATGACAGAATTTTATGAAACCAGATTATCTATTTCTGCCCCCATCTACTGGCATGGATAAAAAAAAAATAAGGGATCAAGGTTTTTCAGAAACCCTCACTCTACAGTGATCTATCAAAACTTCACTGATATGAAATTCTTTTATACTTACCTTATATGATCAAAACAACAAACAAATCTTCATTGCCTAAAAGATCCAAAGTCTTGATATATTTGATATTCACAAAATTTCAGACCCCTCCCCCCTAAAAAGCTCCATAAAATAATTTAGACTACTCATTACAGGCACATTTTTGCTTTTGCTGATGCAGTTTGCTCTGCATCTCTGTCCTGAAGGAGGCATTTTTTTCCCTACAAAAATGGTTTATACTAATGCTGTTATATTAATAAATAATTTTTGTATGGCAAATTAATTAAGACAGCAGTTTGGGTGAATTTTTTGTATAGTTTTGATTACAATATATGTGTATTCCATAATTATACACATTAAATAACTTATCTCAATGTATTATAAACATAGTATTAATACTAGATTAACTTTTTCTGTCATAACAAATAGCAACATATTACTAATAGTATTTTACGTAGGTATTTAACCTTTTTTTTTTTAATGTCAATGATATGTTTCTTTAAAAGTTACAATATTGGTTTTGAACAAAATTATCCACAAAACATTCAATGATGAGTATAAATATTTTTTATGCATAAAAAAAAATTTAAATAGAAGTTAATCTGCTAAATAAGAATTAAAAGCTCCTGAATAGGATTTTTAGAAATTCCTAGATATAACTGTCAATTTGTCATATTGTAAAGATATAAAACACTCAAATTTTCTTTTTCCAAAGTAAATATATCATTCAGAGAAGAAAGTACATTTAGTTCCTCTCAGGGTACAAAAAAAAGTCATGACTAGTGCTTTATGAAAAAAACTGGATATAGCGGTGAAATGATAGGGAGCCAATCTAATGAAAGGAATTCCAGCATCCCGAGTACAGAAATAGTCAGAACTGCTTATGAAGATATGGAGGCAGAATGAAATTAGCTGCGACTGAATGCAAGTTAAAATTAACTGAAGTGTGGCTCAACTTGACTTTCTCACACCAGAATCCATTTTCAAACAGCTTGTGATTTTTTTTTCAAAGTTTACAACCATACCAGATAACATGCTATAATTGAGATAATTTAGAGCAAGTTTTCCTGATATGGTTGAACTGAGAGACAAAGGCTACCGAAACATCATTACAATACTATCTCCTAACAAAACATAATTAATTTCATTGATTTAACTTCATGTTTATTGATTTGGTGATGTATTTGTCAATTTGGTAACATTTTAAAAAAATTCACTAAGGTGGCAACATCCTGACAAATGATAATAATAATAACCCATTCAGCCAATAACTTTTAAGTGAAGCAGTTTTCATTATGCTTCACCTCATAAGTTACCACTGCTACAGAAAAAGATACAGACATCTTTCATGCAAGATTATGAGCCAATATAGGGTGATTGTTAGAAGTTAAAATCAAAACGAAGCATAAATACTCATAGTTTCATTGCAATAGGCTCATATCAAAAGTGTACATGCTCATAGTTTTGTAACAAGCATTTCATAATTAAAAGCAAAAATTGGATTGCAATAATATTGTTTTAAAAAATAAAAGTCCAGTGTCAGTGTACATTCATTCTGTGTACTCCCTTGTTGAGTTTAAAATCTTATTTAAATAACCTCAATTATAATAACAATCATAATAATTATTTTAGCAAGTTTTTGTTTTCTTGTATGTGTGTGTGGAAAGAGAAGGGGAGGGGGGGTTCAAAATAGAACAGACAGCAAGTATTATCTAGGTATATGTAATCTAGGTATAATCTAGGTTGTGTTAAACATTAATTAAACTATCCACATAGCTTAATTAATAATCAAACTGGATTTCATGTACTTATGAAATACACAACTAAAGTGAAAATAGTACTGTATATAATTGTTAACCTAAACATTTATTTGTTTTTTTATTGAAATAGAAAATTTCTATCCTGAGTGCTTGCAAATTGATATGCAATTTAACTTTGTTCTATATAAAACCTAAAATAAACTAGTGTCCAAAAGGTAGACATAGTTGAAGAGAATATTCATATTTTACATTGTAACTGAAATGGTTTGAGCTGAAAGGTCTTTAGCACCTACTAAGCAAATAATCCTAGCTCCAATGTAGAAATAGACCATTAATTTCTGACATGCTTTCTAACTTTATTGATCAATTTTTTCTCTAATTATTTAAATATCCAGTATTTTGAAAAAAAAAAATCCTTGATTTATTCAAGATCTATAGTTAAGCATGTTAAATGCAATCGCCTCATTTTCTCAAATTGAAAGAAAATAATGACAGAGATATAAATATGAATTACCAAAAATAATTTAAAAAAATAATTTTATTTCTGGGATATAAAATTTAATGCCTTTCTCCAAACAGGAGCCATAGTTGGTTATGCATTACGAGTCAAGATTAATTGCCATATATTAATCATTTGCTTTGGTGAAATAATAATTAATATCAACTATTTAAATCTACGTCAATTACTAATATTAATGAAGTAAGTAATATTCAAAGTTGGTGATCAGCATTTAAATTTTTATAGGTATATTAAATAAAAAATAAATTAGTTTTTGTGTTCACTCTATACCTTATTGTAATTATTTTAAGGTTTGAAATTCTTAAGCAAGTTAGAGTGACGGTGTTTTTATTTAGTTTTGTGTAAAAGCTTTGTTCAGTACATATTTTTTTTTTAATTTTGTGTTTTATAATTGATAAAAATTATAAAAAATGATTGATAAAAATTTATTGAATTCAGGGTAGAAAATAAAATGTTTTTGACTTTTCCTATGGCCTACTTCCAAATCCTTCTTATTTGGATTTTGTCTGCTTCTAAAGCTACCCCGATCCTTATCTAGTAAGTTAACAAAGTGTCATATATGCAAAGAAAACTGAGTTTTAAATAGGCAGAAATTTGATGTTTGGTATATTAAAGAGCTGACTGCATAAGTTAAACATTTTAGGAAAACTTGATAAATAAATGAAGAATAAAAAAATATAACAAACTAACATTTCAACAAAATGCATTATGTGGGTGAAGTGAAATGGAACACTTTCTGTTACAATCTGATGGTCTGCTAAACAGAGATCACTAATTTAAACCATTTATTTATTTTATTTTATTACTATTATTTTGTTTAAAATATTTTTTATACCCATTTCTTTCTCCGAACTTGCTGCTAAATAAGGAAATGTTTTATTAGTATTTATTCATATGGTCAGCTTTTTTTGTTAAATGTAACCTCATCATGGCTTTTCTGAAGTCAGCAACATTTCATGTACATAACTACTTTTTAACCTTAAAAGAGTTAAGAATCTGAGCTAATTTTATAAATTCCAAGATTTAAAATGTATGAAAAAAATACATGAAAAAAAAATTCAGTTTAAAAAGTTGTGTCAAATGTTAGAGTCATTTTTATTAATTTACAATGAATATAAATTATAAGACTAAAACAACTTCATTATTATTTGTAAATTTATCAAATATTGGATTTTTTTTCATATAAAAGTTTGCTCCAGAATCCACTCAGCTGGTATACTAAAATTGGTTTAAATCACACAAATACTTTAGTTGCGATTCTTATAATTAAGCCACACACTGATATGGTAAGTGTTCTGCATACATAGAACATGTGTAGAATGTGGTTCAGTTTCTACAATGCTTGCCATATATTGTCCACACACTGATGGTGCACATTAAGAAGCAGTGAATGAAGCAAACTGGGTTGCCTCATGGTTAGCACATTCTCTATCTATTCTGCAGTCATGTGCATGTTTGATCTTGCTGAAAAACCTAATCCAATAATATGTTTGTTTTTAGCATTCTCAGATTGCACAATTCTTCACCAATGGTGTATGACACCTTTCTCAATAACTGTGCATGTCATAGAAATTTGTACAGTGGCCTGCTTAGATTTTCATCTTTATACATAAGATATGAAAGTTCTAATTGAAAATCAGAAAAAACATAATTTATTTTTAAAACATTTTTCAAGCAATTAAACTTGAAATTTACAGACATTTATAATTTTATCTATTATAGAAACCAAATTTCTTGAATTTATAGTGTGGCATAAGCACTGAATGAATATTAAGTAGAACAAAAAACACTACATATTCAGCATACATTTTACAATTTTTGATATAGAATATAGATAAAACTGAAATGGTGATAAAATGTTGAATTTGAATTATGTTATAATGACATATACATGATAACAAGATAGAAACTGGGTGCTCTTGTTGACTTTCAAATGCCATACCACTCATAGGTATAGTTAGGATCTATGAAAGAGGAGGAGTCACAGTGTATAATTTCATTTTTCAGTACACATCCTATGGAGAACTAATGTATATTTTCCATCAATTCTGCATTCACTGTGTTGAAAAATTAATTTTATTTCTTTTTTAGATTTCACTAGTAAAGGTTCTATCTCATTTTAAGTCATTTTGTCTTTGATCAGTGGCATAAAGCAGCGTTTTTCAAAGTGTGTTTCCTGATAATTTCATGTAATTGTTTTTCTATTTGAAAAATTATATAAAATTTGAATACATCACTTGGACCGCACAGAACTTTCCCTCATTTTGGGGTTCGACGATTAAATTGAAATTGAATTTCAAAAGGGTTCCACGACTAAAAAAGTTTAAAAAACACTGGTATAAACAATACTTGTTCATCTGCAATCATTCACTAAAAATTATTTAAGGAATATTGTATTTGACAACAAATCCAGAAATGATCTTTTGCTCAACTTCCATCAAAGTGTTGACATTCAGAGATTAACTTTTACAAAAGTCACACACAAAAAAAAAAACTGTGATCCAATTAAAAAAATAAATGCAGATTTATATAGTACATATGTTGAAAACCCAGGCCGTTCGACTCATCCAAAGGACTTGAGCAGCTATTTGAACGGCCGGGAAGATATAGTACATATGTAGATGTACTATATAAATCTACATGTTGTACCATTCAATGTAATGTTATTTCTATTTTTTGATTGAGTAATTAATTAACATTTCAGATGCTTGTATTTCATGCCTAATAATTTCATTTATTAATATATAAATATGTATTATTTTGTAAATATTTTAAAACAAACTTAAATGGATAATTAAGTGCATTACAATAAAATGAAAGAATTAATTTAATCATAATTACTTGGTATTTATGATTATACTTAATTACAAACTTAACAGTAATAAGTAAAGTAAGTGACTTTGCACATATCTATAATAAACTGGTTTACTATGTAAAATGCAATGTGAATCAAGATAAAGGTCAAGATAAGATTTTAGGCCCAGACTTTTTATAATGGAAAGCATTTTGGTTGATTTCCAGAACATGTGTATGCTTATTTATCTTGATTTGTGTTGAATTTTATGCTGTAAAACAGTTTATTATTAACAGTAACATTCTGTTCAAATTAGTGTTATCTATAACATTTTTATCTTTAACAATTTTGTATATTGCCAACTTTCCTCATATTTCTTGTACAACGGTAATATCAATATTACAAACGTGAATAATATCCTCCAGCTACTGGAAAGGCTTCTCCTGTAATATATGTTGCATCATCAGAACATAGAAAAGACACTATACCAGCACACTCATCAGGTTTGCCAATTCTTCTCATTGGAATATATTGATTAAGTAGCTCTCTTGAAGATTCATCTGCATGTAAGCCTTCACTGAACTTTGTTTCGATTATTCCAGGACACAAACAATTAACCCTGATATTTGAGGTTACACACTGCAAAGCAGCTGCTTTTGTAAGGCCAAGCAATGTTGTCTTGCTTACAGAATATGCTCCAATAACTGTCATAGGTTGAAATGCAGCGATAGAAGACACATATACAATGGAACCTCCACCTCTTTTTTCCATCAAAGGAACAACTTTTTGTGTCAATAGAAAAGCTGATTTTACATTAACATCGAAAATCTTATCCCATGCTTCTTCGGGTGTATCAAGAACTTGACACATTACAGGATTAACAGCAGCATTGCTAATTAAAATATCAACACCGCCGTATTTGGAAACAACAAAATCTAACAAACGTTCTCGATCTTCTGCTTTACCAACATGACATGGAATACCAGACACTTTGTCGCTAATGGGTTTCATGTTTTGCAAGGCTTTTTCAACGTTATCTTTCTTACGGCTACTAATAACAACAGATGCACCATCAACTGCTAAACGTTTAGCAATAGCAAAACCAATACCTTCGGTTGAAGCTGTAACAATAGCAACTTTACCAGCAAGCTTTTGATGTGAAGACCCCGACATATTCCGTACTAAGAAGTAATTTGTAGAACTTTTAGCTAACACATTTTGAAAAAATCTTGAGAACATTACAAATTATGGATATTATTTCAATCAAAACTCTAAATGCATTAAAGTTTGTTATTTACCTTTACTGATAAATTTTTCAGATATCCGGGAGGTTGGTAAGATTTAAGCAGACGAGATATCGAGTGGAGTTGCATTTAGTTTATTCGCTTCCTTTTCCCAAAGCTACTGGATTAGCCTATCGAGTTATGCTTTTTCATACTATATTTTGCATATATTTCTTTCAATGTGTATGTATATTTTACAAAATTCGATTCGGATAAATATTGGCAAACTATTTTTACTCTTTCAACTTTTAATTTAATCATCCGTTTCCATAATAGATGTCTGACGTATCCTCACACTTAACTGTAAGCCGCGGTTTTTTTTTTAACCCTCTAAATATCATGTCATCTGTCTGAAAGCTGTAGCTTCAATTGAATTTTTGATTTTTCTCAATTACTTCGTCGTAGAGACCAGCCGTCTTGTAATAGTCGAAAATTTGTAATGTAGGTCTAAGGTCCTTCTCAATTTAAGGTCTAGAAATTGTATAAGCGGCTGCTTCTCTGCCTGTGGATATATATATATATATTTATTTGCAACGGATCAAGTTTAACCTCAGTATAAAATGAATTTCATCTTATCTTCAAAGTTTAACATACTTCTTATTTGTATTTTTTTTACTTGTATTGTGTATGCTGTCGGCCATGGGCATACACATGACCATTCTGATGAAAGCCAGTCTCATATGCACGATGAACAGCCTTCATTTAAATATTCAAAGCAAGCAAATGATATATATGCATCATCTGATGCAAAAATAAAGGTAAAATCTAGGGATACAGTTACACTTTGGGCAGAAGCTTTAGGTTCGACTCTACTCATCAGTGCAGCACCATTTATCATATTATTTTTCATTCCTATTGATAATCGTGCAGAACACCAACCTCTTTTGAAAGTATTGCTGAGCTTTGCATCAGGCGGACTTTTAGGTGATGCATTCTTGCATCTAATCCCCCATGCCTTGTTATCTCATTCTGCATCTTCAGAAGGGCATTCTCATTCCCATTCTCATTCTCATTCAAGCAACAATGATGAATCTGAAATTGGGGGTCATGATCTCAGTGTTGGTCTTGGTGTGTTAGCGGGTATAGTTGTTTTTCTAATGGTTGAAAAATTTGTGAGAATTGTCAAAGGTGGTCATGGACATTCCCATGCAGTTCCAGCTAAAGAAACTGAAAATTTGAAGAAAGAACTGCCTGTATCTAATGAAAAAGAAATAAAAAATGTGGAGAAAGAACTGCCTGTATCTGATAAAAAGGATGATGAAGAAATGGAAAATACGAAGAAAGATGTGTCATCTTCTGCATCTAATGAAAATGAGAAAGAAACAGAAGAGGAACCTTTAAAGCCTGATGAGGCGACAGATAATCATGATGGTAATGTTTTATTGAATTTATTTTTGACATTTTTCTTAAATTTGTCTTTAAACTAATGTTTGAAGTTTTTCATGTTAAATTTGTAGTCTCACTCATTCAATATCGAGAAATTTTCCATTTATCTTATGAGGCTAACTCCTTATTTACTTAAGACTAGAAAACAACTCCTCAGTAGCAAGTAACTTTCTAAACTTGATGATAAAATCTTACATGAATTGCCAGCTTTACCTATATAGAAGGGTGAAAAATCATGCATAATAAACTTGCGAGTTAATTTGTAGAATCTAGTGCAGTCACATTTATTAGCAATTTATTTGGCGGCTAATCTCTTATAATGTTCAGTATTTTAAAAATTCACTTTTAGTTCATAAAAAAGATTTTTTTGGTCAAATATACAGATTTAACTATATTTTATCAATTTTTTGCTGTTGATAACATAATTGAAAAATAGATAAATTTTTATAAAATTGAAAAGGAAAGCTCTTATGAAAACATTATGTATATAAGAGATAAGTTGAAATCCAGCAAATTTCCAGTACAAATGAAATGCTACATGTCCCATTCATCTTGCAGAAGAATAAAAAAAAGGCAATATCCCACCCATGGACCTTTATTGGAAGTCAGTGGCATGGCACTTCACCTTTGCATGCTTCACTTTCATATGTTCTGTACTGATACTCTATCATGACACTTATTAATAAATCAATTATATTTTATGACTACCTAAAAATAGTTAAAAACTTGCCTCTCATTTTTGGTCTTTTTCCCCGGTGGACCTATTTGTAATTAAATTCACTTTTATACACCATTCAATCAGGACTGTGTCACCCTTCATATTTATCCCGGCCATCCAAATGGTTTCTCTAAGTCCTCGGACGAGACGGATGGTCTGGGCTTTCGACGTTCGACCCTTCATATTTGGATTACTTCATTTTGTCAATTTTTCATGTCTTATCCTTTCTCAAAAAAGAAATTATTGGGGGTCAGCACCCTCTCCCCACTTGATTGCTATCCATCCTCCCCTATGGCTGTCTCTAATTCAATGACACCTTTCTTACCACTATATCAATGTATAAAAAAAATCCACATTCAATTGTTTCAAAGAATCATATAGAAACAGCCATTTACACACAAATATAATGAACTGTCAAGGTGAAATCCAGACAAGTTATACATGGAAATATAGCGTAACACAACATAGTTAAACTGGTATAGCAAAAGAGCTGTTAAGACCAAATAATTCTGTTTATATATTCAAAAGATCCCATATAATCAAAAAATATTTTTCTTTTGTCGATTTTTGGGGGAAGGGAGTGGCAAACCCCTAAATCTCCCTCTCCTGGATATGCCCTTGTTGCACCATATTTAAAAAGTCAGCTGAGCTTCCGCGAATGTGTCAAAGACTGACTAGAACCCTCTCAAACCGACCGTGACGTAATTTCATCGGCAATAGTCAACACTTTCCAATATTCTGGGGATACATTTATTGCAGGATGATAAAAAGTCCTATATAGTAAAGCAAAATTTGTTCAGATGCCAAATAAAACATTTTATCAAATATCCTGTGCTTTCCCTGCCAATATACATTTTGTACGACCACTGGTGAAAGCAAAATCCATCATAATATATCTAAAACTATTCTGCCATATGAACTCAAAATTTGGTGGACCACAAAAATAAGATGAAAGCAGAATTATTTTTCCACATAACCACGTTCAATGCAAATGATTATCTATATTCCAGATTCACAGTCTGTAACCCTTTGCTGTTTCTGTGGTTTTTCTTTGTCTGAAAAATGAGAGTTGGTTACATGGCAGTTTGAAATTTTAAAAGATGTCATTATAAATGTATGATTTATTTTTCATTAAAAAACTAATTATTAAAAATCTGAATGTTTTTAATGTTTTGAATAACTGATTCAATTCTATAGTTATAACTTTCCATTAATTAAGATCAACATTGTAAAAAAAATTGTGAAGGAGATCCCAGGATGTAGATACCTAGATAGTAGATAGTTATATACTCTGACATCTTTTATATACAAGGTAGCAGGGGCGGCAAATAGGGGGCGCGGTCGCGCCCCCAAATTTTCCCTCATCGTCTATTGTCTTCTCCCTTTTTTATCGACTGTCCACTGGTCAGTTTTTCACACTATGGAGCTTCAAAAGAGCCGACCTTCACAGTGAAGCTTCTCTCTTCCGGCTGGAACGAATCCTTTTCAACTTGAAAAGATTAGGGTGATATTATCCTTTTCACTTGAAAATTTCAAGTTTCGGACTACATTTGTATGTAGTTAGTGCATGCTCATCCATTCTTCCTGCTAGAAATGCATTTCAGCAGCTCAATGTATTATATTCTTTCATAGAAGTATCCTATAAAAGACATGCTATTTTCGAAAAGATTCACTCATCAACAAATATTTTTTCTGGAGGTCTTCAACTATACAATTACTAAGTGATACGAGGTGCTCTTCCAGAGTTAAAGCCATAAAACCACTACTTGATAATTTTGAAGTGGTGATTTTAACATTGGAAGAATTATCTGCAAACGATTCTCTCATTGGTGGAAGAGCCGAAGCACTTATAGCATGCATGACATCTTTCGAATTTTTGTTCACTTTGTTTGTATTGCCCTCAGTGTTTTTGATCAATGCAATACTCTCTCAAAGCATCTTCAGTCATCTGATCTTAATTTTCAGACTGTGCAAGCTTTGGCTAAAGCTACTATTGAAATTGTTAGTTCTTTTCGCACTGATGCATATTTCAATCAAGTGTGGAGTTTTGTGGCAGAACTTTGCGAAAAAAATTCTTGTTCTGGACCAAAACTGAAAAGCCGTAAAAAATTTCCAAGCGAATTCGGAGGCGGTGAAAAAAATCCCCATGATAATGTTAAATCATATCTTGGAATCAATATTCAATATGAAATTATAGATTCAGTATCTAATAAAATTGAGACAAGATGTAATGAGAAGAATATATATATCTGTTTCATTTGCCCTTAGTTCAGTATTATCCGGATCAGATGTCGAAAAAGAAAAAGAAAATGTTTCAACCATATGCAAAGTATATAACTTCCAGAAAGAGGAATTGTTCTGTGAATTGCGACTGTTTTATTCAATGGTGAAAAATGAAAACATAGACCTTCACAATTTTAAAAGTTGCCTTGATTATTTTAAAGAGCTGAATTTAAAAAAATGTGTTTGCTGTCATAACATTATTAGTTAAATTGTTTGTGACTGTGCCAATCAGCTCAGACAGTTGCGAAAGTTCTTTTTCGTATCTCCGGAGGCTGAAAAATTACTTTCGCAGTACAATGGGACAAGAGACTTTCATTTTTAGCTATTTTAGCTATAGAACAAGATATACCACTGGATTATGATGATATTGTAACAAAATTCTCAATTCTTCCAGATTCTAAGTACCGGCGTTTAAAACTTCAATAAAAGGTAAATAAATATAGATATTTGTATTTAGAAAAATTATGTTAACAACAATTATGTACAAAAATTAAGTTAACAATAATTATTTTTCTCAACATCAATTCAATTTTGTGATCCCCCCCCCCCTGTTAACAAACATTTTATTTATTCCATATTGTGGATTTTCATACATATAAATCTCGCACCCCTAAATGAAGTGCTGAAATGCCGCCCCTGCAAGGTAGGATCACAAAGTTTCGAGACTGTGCTGATATCTCCAGCCCTGATTGGAGGAGAGGGGAACTATTTTACTGTGGCTTAGGGTTTTTCCAGAAAATGCGTGTCAGTGAACTGTAGTCATTCGCATTTATTGAAAACAAAAATTGCGTTTGAAGAACAATGTATGAATATCAAATTCTGCCAGAGTTTGGGGAAATTGCCGACAGAAACATTACACATGTTGCAGCAGGTGTATGGTGAGAGAGCAATGTGTCGTGCGAATGTGTTTTCATGGTACTCCTGATTTATGGATGGCCTTGAATACGTAGAAAACAATTCACGGATTGGGCAGCCATCAAGATCACTTACGGGGGACAACATTCAAAAGTTGGTGGAAATTGTGCATGCTGACCGATATCAAACCATCAATGTCATTGCTGAAAAAACAGGAATTTCATACTGGAGCTGCCAAGCTATCCTGATGGACAAACTGAACATACATCGTATCTGTCAACACATTGTACCAAAAATGCTAACCCAAGATCAGTATGATGAGCACATGCGAATCTGTAGAGAACTGATTGACGTTGCTGACAAAGATCCGACATTCCTTTCAAAAATTATCACTGGTGATGAGACATGATGTTTCTTGTACGACCCACAAACGAAGCAACAGTCCTCACAGTGGAAGTCACCATCATCACCAAAGTCAAAAAAGTTCCGTTTAGACCATTCGAAGGGGAAAGTAATGCTGGAGGTGTTTTTTGACCAGAAGGACTTGGTGCATTAATACCCGAAGATGCAACAGTGAACATGGAGATGTACACACAGATCCTAGCTTGTCTCCGTGATGCTATCTGCCGGAAATGCACAGAACTCTGAAAAGGCAAGAATTAGGGGCTGCAACATGACAATGCCCCCGCTCATTGGTCTTTCATGGTGCAATCCGCACTGGCCAAACATGGAATGTCAACCCTTCCACACCCTCCCTACTCGGGCCAACGGCCGTACCGTGCTGAAAACACCGGTTCTCGTTAGATCACCGAAGTCAAGCAGCATCGGGCGCGGTTAGTACTTGGTGGGTGACCACCTCGGAACACCGCGTGCTGTTGGCCATCTCGGGTGCGGTATCCCCGTGGTTTGCGCGCTAGATTTGCACGCTATCACAAATGCCGCCGTGTTCATGCGGAGTACGATCATGTTAAACATGTGGGTCCGTAAGTCCTTCCGAGAGGTTGGTGGTAGGGGAAGGAGGGTACGGTCCCTGTGGATGCCTCCCCCACTGGGTTCCGGTCTAAATTGGGTGGCACTTCCCGGCCGTCCATACAGTTACCTTACACCTTTCTGGTAGGTCGGACGGTCTGGGTCTCAACAACAACACCCTCCCTACTCATCCGAATTCACCCTATGTGATTTTTACCTGTTCCTCCGTCTCAAAAACAAACTCCAAGAAGGTGGTTGTATGTAACACATATTAATCAATCATATCCGTCAAGTAAGTCAGTCTCCTGATTTTTTAATCCTAGCTTATATATGATTTCTTAAATTTCAGTAGCTGCAGCTACTGAAATTTTTGTATTAAACATCTGTATTTAGATTTCAATTTTTAACAAAATGGAAGTTCTTTTCAGAGACCTGTTGCAACTTATTTAGCTATTTTTCCATAATTTATTTAACATATATTCAGTTTATATCTTATTCCTTCATTTTAATGTTTTACTTCTTTCAGAACCTGAAGATGATATCAAAGTTGCTGGTTACTTAAATCTTGCTGCAGATTTTACTCATAACTTTACTGATGGCTTAGCTATTGGTGCTTCATATTTAGCTGGTCGCAGTGTTGGTTTAATTACTACAGCTACTATTCTTTTGCATGAAGTTCCTCATGAAATTGGAGATTTTGCTATTCTAATTCAGTCAGGCTGCAGTAAAAAGAAGGTAATATTTTAAAATATAAAGTTGTAGATGATTATTTTTTTTTCTAAACCTTCGTGTTGTCATTATAGTTTTGGAATTAATATATTGCATTAAATAATTGAACTAAGGAATGAAATGTTCAAATGCTATGACATATTAGTTTATCATACAAATGTTGCTATTCAACTAAAGTTTTGTTTAATTTCATTTAATTTTTGCGGTAGAAAGAAAGTAATATTTTAAAACATCAAGTTGTAAATGTGTATTATTTATTTTCTTCGTGTTTTCATTATAGCTTTGAAATTAGAATATTGCTTTAAATAATCAAGCTAAGGGAATGAAAATTTTAAAATGTTAAGGATATGACTATGTTAGATTATCTCAAAAATGTTGTTATTCACTTTTGTTTGATTTCATTTATTTCTGAGCAAAATAGACTTTAAAAGTATTCAAGGTTTAAATATAAATGTTTTATATCTTTCTGAGAAAATTGTTGACAAAAAAATTGGTGCCTGTACCTTATTTAACATCTTAACTGCCACCTATAATCCCCCCCCCCCCCCCCCCCAAAGAAAAATTGTGAGCAACTCATTTTTAATTTTTATTCAACATTTTATGTATTGTCAATGTAATACATATGTTAATGGTTAATATATCTTAAAAACTTTTTTCCATCAGTTATTTGGCATGAATCAAGTGGGTGTTGTGTAGTCTTAAGCTACCTGAATCATATACAGTGGTGCCTCTGAATACTGGACAGTTACGGAACCAGAAGTTTCATCCACGATTGGGAAGGACACATTTTCCTTTTCTTTTTAACACTTTACAACAAAGTTGAAAAGTGTTAATGACTTTGTTCATTCTGTCTGTCTGTCTGTCCATCTATCCGTTAGTATTAACTGCCGTAAAAATGACTTAATCAAAATGAAATTTTAGTATGTTGTTCAGACGGTCTGTAGGACCTATGGGAATATAAATGAATAATATCACTCAATTAGTTTTGGATTGAACCCGGGTGGAAAAAATGAAATACATTGAACCCTATGGGACCTAATTTTTCAAGCATTTTTTAAGCGGATTTAAAATTCACAAATTGCTTCGAAAATTTTAGGCAATATTCAAATTGTTCCATAAAATATATAAAAAAAAATTCAGCGAAATATATTCAGTTGTTTTTTAAATAAAAATTAAAATAATAATAACACCTCTTATATTAAGCGATCACGTGTCCATGATATGAAACGATCACATGACCCACTTCAAAATGATATATGGCATCCATCTTGTGTCAAAATCGTGATTTTTAAAGTACTTTTTAATTCATATTGAGTGTTGTATCCGTCCTAAAATTACTTTATTTTTGCCTAAATTCTATGCATCTACATACTGAAACAACACAATGACAATATATTTGAGTTTAAATGATCATCCAAATTTGATTATTTCTACAACGAAGCCTATTTTTCACTTATGTAAAATGTAAACAGCAAAATATGTAAAATGAGTTGTATTAGAATTGCTGTATTTCTTTAACACAAAATTATTTAGCTCATGGAGTCTGCATAGCTGATATGAATGAAATATTCATTGATTTTACAGAGAGAAGGACGATTTTAATTACTTGTAGCTCCATAGTCTTAATTTTTAAATAAAATAAATTATTATAGTATTGTGATGAATGAAATGAATAGGAAATTATTTATGAATGAAATGCTGCTTTTATAGAGAGAGCCAGGCATGTTATTTTTTCTATGACGTCATTTGAATGAATTTCAGTTGTTTTCGATGATGTTTTCAAATATAATAAATTATCATAGTATTATGATAATTCTAAAATTATTACCAAGGAATGTATCACATTTTAGAGATGTTTAAACCAGGCAATTTATATTTCAATGCCGTCATTTGAATGAAGTTCATTTTTTTCAATGAAGGTTTAAGTTTTCAAATATAATAAATTAATGTAGTATTGTGATAAGTTTTAAAATATTACCGAGGAATGTATTGCATTTTAGAGACGTTTAAATAAAATTGCATTGAAGTTGGAAAGTGTTTCTTAATCAATGCTTTAAGCAAGATTGATCGTTCTTGTTTTTCTTACTGATAGCATGGTATTTAATGAAAAATTAGAACAAAGTTTTATTAAAAACACAAAATAGATAATAAAAGAATTAAAAAATATGTTTTACTTGTTACTTTTTAAATAATCCATTTTTCTTGAATAAAATGTTCACAATATAATTAACATTACTAACAAATATAGTAATTTGCTAAGAGTTTGCTTCCCTTTTTTTACACTGCACACCTGTTTCTTGATGTTAATTTTCAAAGCATTTAATTTTGAAAAGCCCTCAGGATCCCCGTTTAGAAGAAACTGTTGCAATCATTTAAAACATCTCAGTGCTTCTGAAAAGTCTTTAATTTGGCAGCCATCACTCCCCCCCACCCCCACCCCCTCCATATCATCAACCTGAGAAAAATTAATTTCTTCAGTAGTATCACGAGAAATGAAATTAGAAACATTCAAGTCCTCTTCTTCAATGGATAAATTATTGTGAATTTTTACATATTTTTCAGTACTGATTTTTAAATTCAAATGTGTCACTAGATCAGTAAGCTCTTCTTCATTGTTTTCTTCAGTTGCACTGTTAAATTCCACTTCACTATTTACAAATCCCATTTTTTTAAACACTTCAAAATGGTCCTTGGTTTTACCTCTTAAGAGTTGACATAATCCAGCAAATTACATCCAAAATGGATACAGATTTGCTTAACTCTTCACTGTGACATGTCCTAAACTTTTCTAACCATTCATTTGATGCCTTACAGTTTTCAAATCCTAAATTTTCAAGACTTTTGTGGCTTTTTTTTTAAAGCAAAACACCAGCCATGGGACTATTCTTTGAATGGACAAAGCAGAACTATTTCATCACCACGACATCAATTTCACTTGTTTCTGTTTTATTAAACTTCAAGTTCTTAGAATTCTTTTTTATATTCATGATCCACATTTTTTGAAAGAAGTTCACATATCCGTGCTTTTCAATTTTAATATGTGTTGTAATTTCTTGAATCATAAATAAAGTTCCCGGCCACACACTTAGCTACAGTAAACCTTCGGGTCTGTCGTGTGGTCTGGGTTTCCAACATCCAACATATCCGTGCTTTCCCAAAGTGTAAATGTTCAGCAAGGCTGTGCACACTCAGCTTTTCCCTTTCAGCAATATTCAAAACACTAATTTTATCTTTCAATGTCAATCTCTTTCTTTTTGATGCCATTTTAACCAATCTAAATGAACTCGCACTGAATTCAAATGAACTCTCGTACTAAATTCTAATCACCTCACACCAGGGGTCCCATTTCAGCGCGAACCTGCGAGATTCTCGCGAAATCCATAAAAAATCTCGCGTGAAAATTTAGGGTGCGCGAGAATTTCTCTCTCTCCAGTTCCGGTCTAAAATTATTTTTTCCTTCAAATTGGATACAGCGAAATCCTATGCTAACGTGCCAACTCTCCGGATTTTTCATTAATTCTCCGGTCTCCGGATTATTAACGAAATTCTCCAGCTTTTTTTTGTTTGAAATTTATCGATTACCTAGACATGGTATAATTCCTCGGAAACACTGATTTTCCGCTTTTTTTAGCACTGATTTCTACCATTCCCTGAATCGTAGCAAATACATAACAAAATGCACGGTAATGCCAATCAAATTAACGGAGATTTATGGCCACGTGTAATGTAAATTAAGATCGCGATCTCTTATTTTATGAAAGTAATAAATATACTTTTTCAAAAGTTGTATAATTCAGCATAAATCACTAAAATGTTATTTTCTTTATTAATTTCGCATAAACAGTGTGATTGCGCAATTCAGTTTGTTCTCGTGAATCGCCGAGAGTACAATAGTATCTTTTTCCATCCATCTCAATCTTATAAATATTGCATTTTTGATTGACTAAACTAGCTTATTTTCATATTCTGATTAATTATTACGGTTAATTTCTTAATTATTTTCGTATAAACAGTGCGATTGCTCAATTTAATTACATCGCCTGAATTGCCGAAAATACGTTAGTATATTTTTCCAACCATCTCCATCATTTAAATATTGCATATTAAATCGATTAAACTAGCTTATTTTCATATTCTAATTAAGTATTACGGTTGATTTTTTAATGATTTTCGCATAAACAGTGCGATTGGGCACTATTCAATTGCTTCGCGGGAATTGCCGAGAGTACGTTAGTATCTTTTTCCATCAATCTCCATCATTTAAATGTCACATATTAGATCGACTAAACTAGCTTATTTTAATATTATGGCTAATTATTAAGGTTAATTTTTTTATTATATTTGCATAATACAAATCTTTTTATTTTGAAAAATGGGTATGAACTTTATGAAGAGATTTTTTCCAAAAAGTGGTATTAAAGGAATGATTTAGGCAAATTAAAAGGAAACCATTTTGGCAGCAATATAATTCATTGCTATATTTTTTTTTTGTTAAAGATCAATATTTGTTACTCTTTAGAGAAAACTTGTCTTTTACCAAACATAAATATTTGTTTTCATTATAAAGTAATTTTCACCCGATAAAATTTAAATGTCGAAGAATATGAGTTATAGTTAATGCCTCTCGGAAGGACTTACGGACCCACATGTTTAACGTGATCGTACTCCGCATGAACACGGCGGCAATTGTGGCAGCGTGCAAATCCAGCCCGCAAACCACAGGGATACCGCGCCCGAAATGTGCCAACAGCACGCGGTGTTGTTGGCACATGTGTGGCAGCACGCGGTGCTGTTGGCACATTTCGGGCGCGGTATCCCCGTGGTTTGCAGGCTGGATTTGCACGCTGCCACAACTGCTGCCGTGTTCATGCGGAGTACGATCACGTTGTGTGTGTGGGGGGAGGGGGATAAAATTTGCTTCCAAAAAATTTTACAAATTTTTTTTTTCTTTTTTACTATCAGCTTTGCTAAGTAATCATTGAATTCATAACTTGTAAACGTGTAAATGAGGTAAAATTATGTGTTGTCCTATTTTTTATTAAAAATAGTAAATTTATAGATAAAATAGCACAAGTTGGTTAAATATGCCAAACTACTGAAAATAAAATTATACAGCAATATAAAAGTAACTTTGTAATTGTGCATAACATATTATTTAAATATGACCATTTGTTTATTTTTTCATATTGGCCTAGGAAGGTGTTGGTAACAAGTTATAAGATCTGAAAAATTTTCTTAAAAATTCAAAAAAATGCAAATTAAATTAACTTACATAACTAGTAATCACGTTAACTGTTTAATGAAATTACAAGAGTTTTTTCACTAAAAGTATTTATTTTAAATGAAATTTCAACATCAGTTATTAAATATGTTTAGGAAAAACTAAGCATTTTGTTATTTATTTAAAAAAGATTTCCAATTTTATGTATCACTCTTTCCCTATATATGCACACACATATGTGACACATACAAGATATAAAGAAATTATTGAAAACTGTGCTCTGTAAGAAATATTTCATTTTATTTAGAGGCATTTGAGTTAAAAAGTTTGGCTGGAAACTGTTAGAGAATAAATTTTTAAGATTGAGTATATGTTTGCATTAGGTGGCATATCCAAGAGGTCATAACTTCTCATTGGTACTTTGAATCTATTGGCTTCCCTTTTGGAAAATGATATCTTCCATTATAAACTTGCATTTGATTGCTGGATTGATACCTTCTCTTACCGAGATCAAGATTTTTTCTGCTTTTTTGCATCTTATAATGTAAGTAAAAAGGTCAGTCAATATTTACTTTAATACAATTCTGGACAACATTAATTGTCATTAAATTTAAATGAATTGTGCTTGGTACAGTAAAAACCACTTATATGTACATTGATGCGGCAATAAAATGTTGTCTCGTTAAGAGGTTTGTGCACTTTAGTATGTTGATATTAAATTGGATAATTTTCATTAATTTTATAGTTCTATGTTATTACTGTACATATTTCTACTATGTTATTACATTACATATTTCTATTATGTTATTACATTGCATATTTATATTATGTTGTTAAATTACATATTCCTATTTCTAATTTTAAATTATGCATTTATTTTAAATATATTATACCATTGCTTTACTTTATTAAAGACAATCAGATGGAGCATGACATTTGGTTTTATTAAATTTACCTAACTTAACTGCTAGAGAAACAAAAACAATAAAAAGGAAACTGCTTGATCCATTTCATCAGAATTACTTTTTCTGCATTGGTTTCTCAAAGTGTTTCCATTGCAATTTTTTATAATATTTTTCTTGTGTGCAATGCAGAAATAGTTGACAAATTGCAACCATATTCTTTTTTTTTTTTTTTTTTTTTCCCCTTTGATTTAAAAAAACATTTTAAATTTCCAACTTTTAATTAATGTTTAAACAGACAAGTTTTCTCTTTGTATCGACGGTGGCTTAAATGAACCTACTTTATGATCAAAAACTCAAAAAAAGCTAAGACAGTCATGTGACTTCCCACCCCCCCTTCATACCATTCGCGGAATTTCAATATATGTGGGCATCAGACCAGAGATTAATTTTCTGCTATGTGAAAGAGACACTTCACTTTAATAAATTGTCTGGTTTCTTGGAAATTCCTTTGTGTACTTATCAGTTTGAAACTCCATAGTGAAACACTAATTTAGCAAAAATAAGTACATTTATGTGGTTTGTGCAGTTATAAAATGTGCAATTCAGTGGTTTTGACTGTAATCACAAAATGAAACCCAAGTAAGGGTTTTAAATTTAAAAAAAAATTACTTTTATTTTGAAAACGATGATAAAAACATTTAAGTATTACATAGATCAACTTGACTTATCTGGTGAGAACAACACATTTACATTGATTTTGAAATTTTGTAAAATTTGCAGTTAGTAAACATATAAACCTGAAAATTAAAATTCTCACTTTGTAGCATGTGGCCAGTAGGCAGTTTTAATTCAGTGGCCACTCTATCACAGATTTTTAGTAAAATCAATAAGTATAGCTATATATATATACATATTTTTTTGAAACAGGGGCAGACAATATGTGCTAAAAAATAATTATTGGTCGGATATTTAAATTTGAACTTTTTTATATCTGCAGATGATAATTAGTGGCAACAATTGCAATTTAGCTATCGTGGGATAAATTTTGAAAGAAAAGAAAACTGAGTTGACACGAGAGCATTATCGAGCTATGATTTTCTATGATTTTAAAGTGGGGCTAAATCAAGAAGAATGTCTTCAACGTCTACAATTAGCATATGGAAATAATGCTCCATCTCATGCCGCTGTATTCAGATGGTAGTCAAAATAGAGTTTAGAAGAGGTTGAAATTCTCTCCTGGATGACATACAGGAAGACCTTTGTCAGCTGTAGTCCCAGAAAATGTGTCGGCCATTCCAAAATTGTTAATCGATGATAATCGCTGTACCTACCAAATGATACAGAAGGAACTTAGCATTGGATCCGCAGCTATACATAAAATTATTCATGAAGAACTGCATATGAAAAAATTCATTTACCGTTGGGTCCCCCATAATTTAACAAAACACCAAAAAGCAGAGCATGTCAGAATCAGTGAAGAAACCCTAAAATTACTTAATGATGGTGGACACCTCATTATTTTTAAAATCATAACTGGTGATGAAATGTACATACCTTTTTTTGAAGTTCCAACATGTCAAGAAAGTAAAGTATGAGTCTTTGAAGATGACCCCAAACCAACAATGGTGAAAAGACAATGAACAATGAATAAAGTAATATATGCCACATTCTTCAGAAGTACAGGTTTGGTCAAAACCATAAAGCTAGAGGGACAGAAGATAGTTACAGCTAACTAGTACACCCCACTAAGTGTCTTCCAAAAATTCTTCAGGAAGTGAATGTTAGGGGACTCATGCTTCACCATGTCAATGCATCTTCTCATTCAGCAAGAATGACAATCGAATTTCTTGAACAAAAAAACATCAAAGTGATAGAACATCCACCCTATTCTCCTGATCTTGCTATGTGTGTCTTTTGGCTATTTTTTAATTTTAAAAAAAAATTTATGCCGGTGTCATTTTCTTTCCGAAGTTGAGATTGATGAGGCTATAAAAGCATATTTTTCATCGATTCCAAGAAATGGATGGCTTGAAGCATTTAATCTTTGGAAAATTTGCCTACAAAAGTGCATTGATGTTGGAGGGAAGTACTTTGAACGCTCCTAAGAGTTGGTAAGTTTAATTTGTACCACTTAGCCGTACCTAAAAAATTTCAGTACGACCCTCGTATATACAGGGTGTCCAGTGCTATCGGTGCCCAATGGCTATTTCCTCAACCATTAGGCACAGAGATACACTTCCAATTGCAAAAATATGTGGCCCCAGTCAGAAGACATTTCAAACTCGGTCCTTTCCACAAAACACCATACAACTCAATCAGCAGTATCATCACAAAAGCTTACTTGTTTGTAGGACCACAAATTTAGTGAACTGCTCTCTTTGCTTGCCTGTTGACAATTAAACTGTAAATTCATGTGTCCTCCCTTTCATATGCTAGGCCAAACACACAGAATTATCTGGATGGTTCCAAATTGTTCCAGAAGGTTCTGGTACATTCTGGAATTATTTGGAAGCTTCCACTTTGTTCCAGAAGACCTTTAATGATTTGGAAGGCTCTATGTAAAGAAAATCCAGAAGAATAAAAACATTTCACCAGTTCCAACTTTGTTCAATTTATCATTTTTATTCAATCACATTGGTCCGAAAATGGATTTCTTAAAAAAAACAAAATTATGAAAAATTCCAGAACCAAACTGGCATGTTCTCCCTTTCAGAAAGGTGTTTTTGAGGGGAAAAAATTAAAAAAAAAAAAAAAATGCATGAAGAAATTAACCACAGAAGCTAATAAAACATGAACATTGTTTATAAAACCTGTTAAACTCAAAAGTGGAAGTTCTCCTTTTCAGGGAATGTAGTAGTACTCTATGGAACTGATCAACAGTAAAAAAAAATCAAAATTTTTGGGATTAGAATTTTTGAAAAAAAATTTTTTTGATTTTTCAAAAAAAAAAAATTCAGAAGGCTACAGCAAGAGAACTTGGGCACATATTTCTAAACGGAGGATGTCATTTTAATCAGAAAAATATTATATTTCAAATGAAAAAAAATACAACAAAATATCTTGAACCGTACTAGAGATAGAGCTTTTTAAAATTTTGCCAAAAATTGCAAGTGAGAAATGGCACCAAAGGTGCCATCTTTAGCGGCCTATATCGCGGGCCAGGATTTTTTTTGAACAAAACAAAAAAAATATGAGTTTCTTACTTTTTCCTGAGTTTTAACATATGTTTAATTCAAAAACATCTGAGACTATGAAGGTAACCCCCCTTGCCTGAATTGATATGGACTATACCTTGTATATAAAATGTATATGTGAAACAAAGTCAACTTGATCTGAAAGTCAATGCATGGTGAAACAGTACACAATTATAAGAAACCAGTACAAGGGGAAATACAGGATAACTCTAGTTGGCTTATGGAAGTACTACTTCATTCAGGAGGTCAATTAAAAAATAACTATGCTGTTGTTTCTTTTTCAAAAACAAGACCCATTATATCACAAAGTATTAAAAATCATAATTCCATATTTTCCTATTGAATAAAGTACAGATCATGGCATCCAGGATCAGACTTATTGAATCCCTGTAGCAGTCAATATGTTAATATACCATGCATAACAAAGTTAATTAAATAGATGAATATCATTATTTATATTTACTTTCTCCCCCAGGCTATACTTCTTCAATTAGTCACAGCCATTGGAGCTCTTACAGGAACAGCTTTCAGCTTATTTGCTGAAGGCATCGATGACCGAATCTCTAATTTGATTCTTCCATTTACTGCTGGGGGTTTTATTTACATTGCTACTGTCTCTGTCATTCCAGAACTGCTAGAAGACACAAAATTCTGGCAGTCAGTCAAGGAAGTTATAGCACTTCTTGTCGGTGTATTTATGATGGTCCTAATAGCTCAATATGAATGAGTTTCTTATGAATTAAAGAGACTCAATTGCGGAACAAAAAACTTAATCAATGTTGTTAGTGTCTGCTAAAACTATTTTTGTTATATTTTGTGTAAGTTAATTTTTTTGAAGCAAAACTTTTTTATTTTTGTGCTACTAACTTTATTGTATATAGCCTGGATGGATATTCAATTTTTAACTGTAAAGAAATGGTAATAAATATTCTTTATATAATGCTTGTTTTACTTTAATATTTTATTTCTTGAACATATATCCTAATATTCAATGATGATGCCTTGTGTATATTTCACCAACCTCATAGTTTTGAAATAAAGTTTTCCAAAGTTTGAGTTTAAACATTCTGATATATTTAAAAATTTATTTCCAAATTGATTGACTGAGCAGGAAATCATAAGACTGCTGTGCTACATTATATGATAATATTTTTGCCTTTGTTCGCTTTCCACAGTATCATGCAATTTAAACTTTTTATGTAATAAACTTTTGAATGTGAATTATAGTATTTTATCATAGCCTACTAGTGAAGATTATTAGTTCCCCTGGCCCTTCCCTCCAAATATATGCATGTACACATCCATTTTATGTACACCATCACATTTTATGTATTCTTTGTTTTCCAGATGTGAAAAATCAATATAAGTAAAACATGAATAACTATAATCAGTAAACAAGCTTTCTAAAATAAAATTTTTGACTATCGTATGGATGGAAAACGGCAACTCTAAGCATCACACATATCATTTTTTGAAAGTTATTTCTGAAAAATAGAGGCCGTTTACATGTTTTTAGAACACATTTAAAGCAATATAATTAAGGTGTAAAGTAATAATATTTATTTCTTAAATGTTCTAATGGCTTTTTCTCTGGACTATCACTCTACATTTTTATTTCAGAGATCAGCGTTTTTCTTAAAGTTATGAGTGAGTGGTATTTTACTCCTCTTTCCAGTTTTCCATAGTCCATCCATTGTTTTAAGTCTGTGTTTAGGAAATTCTCTTTTTAGCAATCTAGAAGCACAATGACACATCAAGGGACTTTGAAGGAATATGAACAAAAGGTATATCTTTAATACCTGTATCTTTTGACATTTTTTCAAGAAATTTAATAGTAGATTTTGATGTGTGACTGGTAACTTTATCCTGATAAAAGTTCTCTGTTCTATTAAGACTCTGTTGGGGGTGGCATTTCTTCTTTATATAAAGGAATTAAACATTATCTTGGTAGATTAACAGATTTTGATGTGACTGGTAGCTTTATCCTGATGAAGTTCTGCTCTCCTTTATTATTGGATAAAAGGATTGCAGTTCTTTATACAAAGGAATTAAACATTATCTTGGTAGATTTGTGGTAGATTTTGATGTGTGACTGGTAGCTTTATCTTGATGAAGTTCTGCTTTGCTCTATTAAGACTCTGGATAAAGGGATGGCATTTCTTCTTTATATAAAGGAATTAAACTGTATTTTGGTAATATGTTGAATTGATTTTTGAATTTTTTTTAACGTTTCTTAACTTACTATTGTACAAAATGCCAGTAATAATCATGAATCTTTTACTAAAACTTTCTTTTGATTCTGGGAACCAAGTTTTTAGGTCATTTTCTCCTTTTTTGCGATAGTAAACTATCGTTCTTTGTTAAGTCATTTAAATAGATCCATGTTTCATCAATTGTCACAATATATTTCCATCTGTCACTTCTTAAAGGATTTTCCTAGAAAATTCTACAGCATATTCTGCACTCGGCAACAAGGCAAAAGATGGTGAACATTATGCTTTTTAGCTTTAAGATTTAAATGTTTATTTATTATCCTGTTTAGAGCCACTTTAAAGGTATTTAAAAACACTAATTGTTCTTTGAGTGTGTGGATTTTCTTTTGAGACAACATTTTTGAGATAGTCATAGATGTACATACCTTCTTTAGGTATTCATTCATTAAAGAAAAAGGAAAATTTGTGTTACGTATATTAGCACAAATAATACAATAATGCAGCGTACATCTGTTTTGAGAATACGCTAAATTCCCTTCATCAGTGCAAGAGGGAAATAGCATACACAAAATCAGTGACATTGCGTTCATCAGTACAAGAACCAATAAACCTGAAGTCAAGAAGATGAAATAGGCAAATTCATTGTTTTTTTCCAGTTAAAAGCTATGCTTGGCACTTTTACCTTTTATTAACACTTAACAACATAGTTGAAAAATGTTTATGACATTGTTCATTCATTCTGTCTGTCTATTAACATAACTGCCGTAAAAATGACTTAACAAAACTAAACAACATACTAAAATGAAATTTTAGTATGTTGTTCAGACGGTCTGTGGGACCTATGGGAATATAAATGAATAATATCACCCAATTAGTTTCGGATTGAACCTGGGTTGAAAAAATGAAATACATTGAACCCTATAAAACCTAATTTTTCAAACATTTTTTAAGTGAATTTAAAATTCACAAATTGCTTCGAAAGTTTTAGGAAATATTCAAATTATTCCATAAAATATATAAAAAAAATGTCAGCAAAATATATTCAGTAGTTTTTTAAATAAAAATTAAAATAACACCCTTTATATGAAGAGATCACGTCCACGTGGCCCACTTCAAAATAAAATATGTTATCCATCTTGTTTGACACATGATTTTTAAAATTCTTTTTAATTTATATTTAGTGTTGTATCCGTCCTAAACCCGCTTTATTTTTGCTTAATTCCTATGCATCTGTATTTTGAAACAGCGCTATTAAAATATATAATTTATATTTAGTGTATCCGTCCTAAAACTGCTTAATTTCTGTGCATCTGTATTCTGAAACAACACAATAACAATATAGTATTTGAGTTTATTTGATCATCAAACTTTGATTATTTCTACAACGAAACCTAATTTTCACTTAGGAGAATGTAAACAGATTAGGCTGTGAGATGAGTTGTATAAAAATTGCTGAATTTCTTTAACGCAAAATGATTTTGTTCTGGAGTCTGCAATATAGATATGAATGAAACATTTATTGATTTTACATAGAGAAACAGATGATTTAATGGCAGACTTTTTCGATGAAGTTTTATGCATAGAGTTAAATTACTTTTACCTCCATGGTTTTAAGTTTTTAAGTAGAATAAATTATTGTAGTACTGTGATGAATGAAATAAAAATGTATGAATAAAATATTTACTGCTTTTACATAGAGAGCCAGGTGATTTATATTTCGATGACGTCATTTAAATCAAGTTCGTTTTTTTTCTATGACGTTTTAAATCTTCAAATATAATTAATTATTGCAGTATTGTGCTAATTTTAAAAATATTACCACTGAATATATCGCATTTTAGAGATGTTTAAATAAAATTAGAGTTGAAAAGTGTTTCATAATCAATGCTTTATGCATGATTGATGCTGTTATTAATAATACTGCTTATTCTGCATTTAGAAATGGAAATTCCATGGTTTTTATAGCATACTTTAATTACAGAATAAGAGTGTTTCTCTTCAAAAAGAGCAAAAATATAATCTTCAATCCAAAGTTTTGCATGTGCCATTTTAAAAATAGATAAAATTTACCTGTAGCAATAATTTAACTTGTATAAAATAAGTTGTTGCCAGAAATTGTTTTTAATTTATTTATTTTTGTTAATTTTTGCAATAAAATCATTCTAAAAATATTTAAACAGCCTGTGCGACTTATACTGGCTGCGGTAGAATGATCAAAATTTCCATATAAAAATATGAAACATCTATATATAAAGAGTTTATTTACTTAACCAATGTAATACAAAGATTGTATTCAATTGTTCTGGGAAAACATACCTTAAAATGTTACACAACAGCATCTCGGGGCGCGGTAGCCCATTGGTTAGCGCGCTGGAGTTGCACTCGGTAGGCCCGGGTTCGATTCTAGCCACTGCCAAAAACTGCCGCCGTGTTCACGCGGAGTACGATCACGTTAAACATGTGGGTCCGTAAGTCCTTCCGAGAGGTTGGTGGTAGGGGAAGGAGGGTACGGTCCCTGTGGATGCCTCCCCCACTGGGTTCCGGTCCAAATTGGGTGGCACTTCCCGACCGTCCAAACAGTTACCTTACACCTTTCTGGTAGGTCGGACGCTCTGGGTCTCAACAACAACAACAGCATCTTATAAGTAGTTCAGTTTTTCTATTTAAAAGTATGTAGAAAATAATTTATTCATCAGTAGCAGATATATACGTTATTGTACAAGATATATGCAGTGCAGTGTAAAAGAAAACTTTCTCACTTTATTCATGAGTTTGAGCATTTACAAAACCTAATTCAATTTTATTTAACTAAATGCATCACTTTTATTATAAATTACGTGCTTGAAATGCTTCAACAAAAATCATTTTAAAGTAAGCAGTGCCAGGCATTTTTGCTTAGATACGGAAATACTGCATATTTAAGTTCAATCACTCTGGCTATTTCTAGAAACATGTGTAAATACTCTTTGGGAAAGTAATAACATTGCATCAAGGACAATTGATAATCCATAATAATAGAAATAATCGGCATTACCCTGTATTTTAAAATTCTTGATTCGAGAACATTCAAAGCACACCATTTGTTGTAAAAATCGTGATACAAGTATAATTCAATGCAAGCCTGGATTAATACGGAGTGCTAAGTCGCATAGAAATCTGGTCATGGGGCCTAGTATTTTGGGCTAGGTCATGATAAAAATAAGAAATGTACTTTGTATAATCACTAACACTCTAACTTCAAAAGAAACTTGAAGCATTGATCAAAATAACGATATATATATATATATATATATATGGTTGCAACCAAAACACCAGATAAATAATTTCTGTTAAAGTTAGTGTATGTTTTTAATTCTAGTTTTAGTTCACTTGCTAAAGTATTTTATATCGCCAATTTTATCATTATATCCATTAATATGTAACTCAAATGACTACCTTCTTCTGAAATTTGGAGTCAATTGAAGCAGAAGTTTTTTCATTATGTCAGTGTGAGAAACCCAGACGAATTTTCGAACTTTTTCAGAGTACGATTTTTGGGAGGCCTTGTTCATAGTCGGTCATAGACCCGAGCCAGCCAAGAATGTCAAAAACAAAGCCATTTGGTCTGTCATCAGGACGAGGGGATATAGATCCCTGGAAGTACGACAGGGTGGTCTGAGCATCTTTGGATGCTGGGAAGAATTCCAAAGCGAGGTCCCATAATCACTGTGGTATGCGACGACAGTAGGATATATACAAAATGGACGCATTCCACAGGGAGACGCCTCACTATTCACCGAACTGAGCGGTCGCACGGAGAGTAGTTATTTTTGCAATCGTACCAGTCGGGTATTGTAGATTTTTACGTGCAGTGATGTAAATAAAGCTTGTCGTTAATTGCAAGCTTTGCTCTATGTCTACGAACCATTGTCTCCATTCATTTTAGCGCAGATCATGATACGAAAACTCACTCAATTCCGAAGGAAAGATGTATCACGAGAATAGCAGTTGCTAATTAATATTCAATCCTGTTGTTCTGAGACAAGGAAATGGTAACGATGACCAACAATCATTATATTTCACGAATCGAAACAACAACTTTCATTACAGTCGTATTTACTGCTGTGTGCTTAACTTTTGGAAGACAATGTATATTGACTCAAAATTTGTCTGGTTCAGTGAATTTTTAATATATTTAGAAGCAAATACTTGCATTTAGCTTAAAGAAAAATTGTTTAATGCCATTTGATCATGATGTTCCGTTAAGAGAATTGCTTACTCTCTCCTACTATTGCAGGCCATTCACTTTGAGTTAGGTGCTCTACCAACAATCTAGGTTGAGAAAGATCGTCACAAGTATGCAAAAAGGTGAAAATATGTTAAAAATTTGAATTTTTATTTCGGTTAGAATACCTTCCTTCGTATGTACACTATTAAAATGTGTATCATTGTATGTATCTAATGTTTTCCTCAGATAATTCACATACCCCAGAAACTTAGTGGCTAATGAAAGCTTTTTTTTTTTTTCTATTTAAAAGTTCGAAAAAATTAGTAAGTTTTTAATTATTTTCAGAAAAAAAATATTGAAAATGTGTCCTAAAAATGCCTATCTAAATAGTTTACGATAACTAACAACAAAGCCAACTACATAAAATGATTCTTGACATGCACATTTCTAAACCTTATTACTTTCCTTATATACATATAATGTATAAGGAAAGTATTGTGACGGGGTCGAAAATTCGAATTAGAGTTTTCGACGGGAGAGTACGTTTCAAGCATCCCTGATCACGAATCAGACGTTTTTGAGTTGACGTCTGTGTATGTGTCAGTCAGTGAGTCTGTGGTGACGATAACTGACGAACAAATGGACCAATTCGAACGAAATTTGGTACAAAAATTGCAATCCATGAATACTGGAAGCCTATTGTTTTCATACGCAATCGAATGTTCAGAACTCCACTAAATTTTCGATTGGAATTTTGAAAAAATCAACAAAAAATTAAAACGTTTAATAAAGTTACACAAATAGTTATTTATTATGTAATTTTTTATTAGAAAACGTTTGACACAAATTTTAGAAAGCTAGCTTGAACCGTTTTCGAGATATTGCACATTTTTCAAAAAAATTATAAAAAAAAATATTACCTATTGTGAAATATGTTCACTTTACATAAGTAATATCGTGCGATAAATTTGATGACATCATTCTCGTGGATCTAGCTAGTTCCATTCATGTGAAAAGATACTTCAGGCAATACTTTTGTATTTGGACGCTAATAGTCATTTATTTGCTACAATAATAACTTATTTCTCCGTGCATAACGCTTGGCGAGATTTTGGCGGAATATCGATAACTTGGTGACTTTTTTAAATGTTGCGAAATTAACGAAAATGTCGCCAAATGAATAAAAAAAATGACGCTAAATCAATGAATATGACGACTAGTTGATGAAAATTCAATATCTTGGAAATAACATAAGCGTAGACTATAAGAATAACCCATTTCTCCGTCCGTCCGTAACGTTTGGCGAGAAATTTGGCGTGACGTCGCCAACTTGGAGACTATTTTAAATGTTGTTAAAATGACAAGAATGTCGCCAAATTGATAAAAATGACGCGAAATGGGAAATAATATCTCGCAAATTCTGATTTCCGTCATATGACGGGCATACCTTCTAGTATATAAAAAATACTCTTCTCTCCGTTTGTCTGCCACACTTGGTGATGCATTTAGCAAACTTAGCGAATAATTTAGCAAAGAATTTCTACCTTGGCGATATTTTGCCCCAGATTGACAAAAATATCGTCAAAATTGCAAAAATGGACGTTAAATTAATGAAAATTACGCCTAATTGATGGCGTAATTATTAAGATATTTTAATATATGAACTATATCGCTTATTGATTATGCTATCAATATTGGTGATTGTTTATTTAGAGTTGCGCGAAGTATAAGTTAATTGAGTATTTTGAATCGCCCAATGTACAATTCAACGATAAAAACACCGCGCCGTGAATCTTATACATTATTACTTTCCTTATATACATAATGTATAAGGAAAGTATTGTGACGAGGTCGAAAATTCGAATTCGCGTTTCCGACGGGAGAGCACGTTTCAAACATCCCTGATCACGAATCAAACATGTTTGAGGTGATGTCTGTGTGTGTGTGTGTGTCAGTGAGTCTGTGGAGACGATATCTGTAGCGTTTCTTGGGTGATATGAAGAGACATCTTCGATAACACAAATATTTATTAACAAACTTAAATACCTGTCTTAGGTTACATAATAAATTAGAATTTACGTCCCGCTACAATGCAGTTCCATAGAACATATCCACTACCATAATGCTATCCTCTCTGTCTCAGTCTGTATCCTCTCTCTCTGCCGTAACCACCCACTTCACTTTCTTTTATGACTCACTTTCTCCCGTTACGGTCCACAGCTACAGCTTCACCTTAAGTTTAAGTTACAGTTAGTTGAAGGAAAATTATTTCGCAATAAGGCCCCCTGTAATTTTACTTCAGTTAACAACTTTACAAATATAGATATACAAGTAGAACCATTACATTACATAACATTCAATGTTTGTTTAAATCTTAACCGTTTATCTTTATACTTACAACTTTAGTTAATATATCTGCTATATTGTCACTACTCAATACATATATAAGTTCAAAATTTTGAGATTTTAAGTTCTCATTTACAAAATTTACTTTACGAATAATGTGATCTGATCTACTTGAAGTTGCTCCTCTTTCACAAATGAAAATCGACGATTTGTTATCACAATAAAGTTTTACATTCACTAGAGTCTTAGGTAAAAGTTCGTCAAAAAATAATTGTATCTGATTTGGTTTCTTACATCTCCAATTAGCGTCTGCATATCCTGAAAGAGTAAAATTCCCTTTAACGTATACCAATCCTTGGTTTTTAGTTCCTTTTATATATCTAAGAATTCTCTTAACAGAAATCACGTGTATAACTCTTGGATCCTTATTGTGCTTTGACAAGGTTGCTAAAGCATACTCGGTGTCCGGTCTCGCTTTCATTCCGAGGTACAATAATGAACAAATAATTTTCTGATATTTGTGTGGGTCACATTTTTCTGAAGTTTCATAATTGTCAAAGTCCACATTTATGTCTATTGGTGTTGCAATGCTGTTAAAATATTGCATTTTAAATCTCTTTAATATTTCATCTACATAAGCTTCTTGTTTGATGATCATTTGATTTTCTATTCCTAAGATATTTTTCATATTGATGTTTTCCTTTAGTTTAAAATTTTCTTTCAATTTTCTAATTACATAATCTAAAATTTCACCATCAGAATTTATAATTATCAGATCATCTACGTAAATTCCAATGATTAATCGAGAATTCCCCTTCTCCTAGTTGAAAACACACTTAGATTTAAATACTTTGAATCCACACTTTAGTAAATAATCAAATAAAGTTTCATACCACAGTTTACTAGACTGTTTTAACCCGTAAATAGCTTGGTTTAATTTACACGCCATATTTTTATTCTTTCTACGTTCATATCCTTTGGGTTCTTCCGTGTAAATAGTCTCAGTTAACTTTCCATATAAATAAGCAGTTTTAACATCATAAAAATTAATTTTCCAATTCTTCATAAATGCAAATGCAATCATTTTCATTGATTTAGCGTCATTTTTATCCATTTGGCGAGGTTTTCGTTAATTTAGCAACATTTAAAAAAGTAGCCAAGTTGACGACATTCCACCTAATTCGTCGCCAAAATCTCGCTGAGCGTTATGGACGGAAAAATAAGTTATTCTTACAGTAGATAAATGAATATTGGCGTTCAAATACAAAAGTATTACTCAAAGTATCTTTTTTCATGAATGGAACGAGCTAGATCCACGAGAATGATGTCACCAAATTTATCGCATGATATTACATATGAAAAGTGAATATGTTTCTCAATAGGAAATATTTTTTTTATTTTATATGATTTTTTGATACTTTTTTTTTTAAATGTGCAATATTTCGAGAACGGTTAATGCAAGCGTTCTAAAATTTATGTCAATCGTTTTCTAATGAAAAATTACATAAAAAATGTCTATTTGCGTAACTTTATTAGAGGTTTTGAATTTTTGTTGATTTTTCAAAATTTCACTCGAAAAAAAGGGGGGGTTCTGAACATTCGATTGTGTATAAAAACAATAGGTTTCCAGTATTTATAGATTGTAATTTTTGTACAAAATTTCGTTCGAATCGGTCCATTCGTTCGTCAGTTATCGTCTCCACAGCCTCTCTCTCTCTCACACACACACACACACACACACAGACATCACCTCAAAATTGTTGGATTTCTGATCAAGGATGCTTCAAACGTGCTTTCCCGTCGAAAACTCGGATTCGAATTTTCGACCCCATCCGTCATAATACTTTCCTTATATATTATTGTATATAAGGAAAGTAATAATTTTACTACAGCTATGGAACTTTATACATGGAAATAATATGACAAACACTAGAATTAAATAAAATGTTTAGCAATTTTCATGATTAAAATTCGATTTGTTTGATATTTAGGGTTCTATAGCATGTTTTATAGATATTTTTTCGGAGGACAATGATCGTAGTACAGTTAATATATATGTATTTTACGAGTTAATGTATAATGTACAACTAATATACGTTGTACAGTCAATATACAATGATAGTTTGCTTTTATAGGTTGCAAAGGATATTAAAATAAATAACATATATTAACACAGATTAGTCAAATTATTCTAAGTCATCAGCGGAATAAACCTATTGCCAACTTAAAAACATAATTAAAAAAAACAAGAAAGATCAATCATGCTTAAAGCATTGATTATGAAACACTTTCCAACTTCAATGCCATTTTATTTTAAAAAGTCGAAAATGCAATACATTCCTCGGTAATATTTTAAAACTTATCACAATACTACATTAATTTATTATATTTGAGAACTTAAACCTTCATTGAAAAAAATGAACTTCATTCAAATGACGGCATTGAAATATAAATTGCCTGGTTTAAATATCTCTAAAATGCGATACATTCCACGGTAATAATTTTAGAATTATCATAATACTACGATAATATATTATATTTAAAAACTTCATCGAAAACAACTGAAATTAATTCAAATGACGTCATAGAAAAAAATAACACGCCTGGATCTCTCTATAAAAACAGGATTTCATTCATAACTTTCTCCCATTCATTTCATTCATCACAATACTATAATAATTTATTTTATTTAAAAATTAAGACCATGGCGCCACAAGTAATTAAACTCTATGCTTAAAACTTCATCGAAAAAAATCGTCCTTCTTTTTATGAAATCAATTAATATTTCATTCATATCAGCCATGCAGACTCCATGGACTAAATTATTTTGTGTTAAAAAAATACAGCAACTCTAATACAACTCATTCTACATATTTTGCTGTTTACATTTTACATAAGTGAAAAATAGGCTTAGTTGTAGAAATAATCACATTTGGATAATCATTTAAACTGAAATATATTGTATTTGCGTTGTTTCGGTATGTAGATACACAGAATTTAAGCAAAAATAAAGTAGTTTTAAGACGGATACAACACTCAATATGAATTAAAAAGAACTTAAAAAATCACGATTTTGAAACAAGATGGATGCCATATATCATTTTGAAGTGGGTCATGTGATCGTTTCATATCATGGTCACGTGATCGTTTCATATAAGAGGTGTAATTATTATTTTAATTTTTATTTAAAAAACTACTGAATATATTTCGCTGAATTTTTTTTATATATTTTATGGAACAATTTGAATATTTCCTAAAATTTTCGAAGCAATTTGTGAATTTTAAATCCGCTTAAAAAATGCTTGAAAAATTAGGTCCCATAAGGCTCAATGTTTTCCATTTTTTCAACCCGGGTTCAATCCAAAACTAATTGGGTGATATTATTCATTTATATTCCCATAGGTCCTACAGACCGTCTGAACAACATACTAAAATTTCATTTTGATTAAGTCATTTTTACGGCAGTTATCGTGCTAACGGACAGACAGACAGACAGACAGAATGAACAAAGTCATAAACACTTTTCAACTTTGTTGTAAAGTGTTAAAAAGTTACAGAAAATGTTAAAAGAATAACTTAAGAAGAAAAGTTAATAAAAATTGCATTTTTACTTTCTTTATATACATAATGTATAAGGAAAGTATTGTGACGGGGTCGAAAATTCGAATTCGAGTTTTCACGGGAGAGCACGTTTCAAGCATCCCTGATCACAAATCAAATATTTTTGAAGTGATGTCTGTGTGTGTGTCAGTGAGTCTGTGGAGACGATAACTGACGAACGAATGGACCGATTCGAACCAAATTTGGTACAAAAATCACAATCCGTAAACACTGGAAGCCTATTCTTTTTATACGCAATCGAATGTTCAGAACCCCCCTAAATTTTCGAATGAAATTTTGAAAAAATCGTCAAAAAATTAAAACCACTAATAAAGTTACGCAAATAGACATTTCTTATGTAATTTTTCATTAGAAAACGATTGACATGAATTTTAGAACGCTAACGTGAACCGTTGTCGAGATATTGTACATTTTTTAAAAAAATTATCAAAAAGTCATATAAAATAAAAATAAAAATATTTCCTATTGAGAAACATGTTTACTTTTCATATGTAATACCATGCGATAAATTGAGTGACATCCTTCTCGTGGATCTAGCTCGTTCCATTCTTGAAAAAAGATACTTTGAATAATACTTTTGTATTTGAACGCCAATAGTCATTTATCTGCTTTAAGAAAAACTTATTTCTTAGTGCATAACGCTTGGCGAGATTTTGGCGACGAATTTGGCGGAATGTCGCCAACTTGGCGACTTTTTTGAAATGTTGCCAAATTAACGAAAATCTCGCCAAATGGATAAAAATGACGCTAAATCAATGAAAATGACGACTAGTTGTCGAAAATTCAATATCTTGGAAAGAATATTAGTATCTACTACAAGAAAATCCTATTTTTTACTGTAAAAGTAGTAAATTCATTACATTATATAAGGAAAGTCATGTGTTGCCCACATCAGATTTTTTTTTACTGTAAAAGTAGTAAATTTATTACATTATATAAGGAAAGTCATGTGTTGCCCACATCAGATTTTTACTTTCCTTATATACATAATGTATAAGGAAAGTATTGTGACGGGGTCGAAAATTCGAATTCGAGTTTTCGACGGGAGAGCACGTTTCAAGCATCCCTGATCACGAATCAAACATTTTTGAAGTGATGTCTGTGTGTGTGTGTGTGTGTGTGTGTGAAAGTATGTGTGTGTGTGTGTCAGTGAGTCTGTGGAGACGATAACTGACGAACGAATGGACCGATTCGAACCAAATTTGGTACAAAAATCACAATCCGTAAACACTGGAAGCCTATTCTTTTTATACGCAATCGAATGTTCAGAACCCCCCTAAATTTTCGAATGAAATTTTGAAAAAATCGTCAAAAAATTAAAACCACTAATACAGTTACGCAAATAGACATTTCTTATGTAATTTTTCATTAGAAAACGATTGACATAAATTTTAGAACGCTAACGTGAACCGTTCTCGAGATATTGTACATTTTTTTAAAAAATTATCAAAAAGTCATATAAAATAAAAAGAAAAATATTTCCTATTGAGAAACATGTTTACTTTTCATATGTAATACCATGCGATAAATTGAGTGACATCCTTCTCGTGGATCTAGCTCGTTCCATTCTTGAAAAAAGATACTTTGAATAATACTTTTGTATTTGAACGCCAATAGTCATTTATCTGCTTTAAGAAAAATTTATTTCTTAGTGTATAACGCTTCGCGAGATTTTGGCGGAATGTCGCCAACTTGGCGACTTTTTTGAAATGTTGCCAAATTAACGGAAATCTCGCCAAATGGATAAAAATGACGCTAAATCAATGAAAATGACGACTAATTGTCGAAAATTCAATATCTTGGAAAGAATATTAGTATCTACTACAAGAAAATCCTATTTTTTTACTGTAAAAGTAGTAAATTCATTACATTATATAAGGAAAGTCATGTGTTGCCCACATCAGATTTTTTTTTAATCTGATGTTGATTGGGATAAAAGTAGAGCTCAACAATATGGAATATGAATTCATGAGTAAGTCGCTTGGAACCATTTATAGCGTAGAGTTTGCATATAAAACGAAATTTCAGCGACATATTTCTACTTAATCATGATAGCAACCACCTGCAACTAAAACAGGCAGTTTAAGAAGAGACACGTCATTTTATAACGTTGTATTTGTGCAAGATTTCCCCCTGAACAATTTTTGCCGTTTCATGTTGGAACAGCTGTATTACTGTAACTTGAGAGGTGAATGATTCGATTCAGGTGCTTTCAGGAAGCAATCCTTCTACACGTGCATTATGCAGGACAATCAAAACCGAATGGAATCATAGACGAAGCTACAAATGTACAGAGACTGAGAGGGGGAGGTGGGGGGTGAAAGTTTACACTCTAATAAATTTGACGTTCTAAATTTCGACAAACGTTTTTAAACCTAGTACTGTTTACTTTTATTTTTTTCATAAAAATTCTAAAAGTAAATATTTTTATACTTTAATCCTTCAATGAGTGTACATAATTATAGGTTTGAAAGTGTATGTTATGAAACTGTTGAGAAGTTGAGAGTAAGGAGTCGTAAGCGCGGATCTAGAGAGGACACCCAAGTCCCCCCCACTCCTGAAAAGTCATAAGTCTTATTTTCACTTGATCCACTTGATCTTTTCACGTCCCAAAACTTGATCTAGAAATAAATCCTATATTTTGTTTTTAAAATGTACTACAATTTAGCAATTTTTGTGCTCAGAATTAAGTAAAAAAAAATTTTTTTTTAAACATTTACATTTGTGTTGCTGAAATCAATAAAAAAGTTTCATATGCTCTATTAAAATTAATTGATACACTTTTCAAATATTAATTACGTTCGGTCAGCCCCCGATCTGAACTTTTAAGATTAAGCTCGAATTCGGGCCGGGTTAGAACCTTTTAACAAAAATACAGACTGCTATCAGAACCGATGAGAAGCGGAAGCCTAAACTAGAGTAACCATAGTACGTAATGTTAACACTAAACGTACCGACACTCAGTATATACCTATTAGTACCGTAACCGGTCAAATGACCGGTTTTTAGATAAAAACTTTATTTTTTTCTGATTGAATGCAGGTAATATTGATTTTAGTAAGAAATATTAAACAAACTTTAAGGTAATAGACTCCAAAACTCGATTTGCTTCTTCTATTGTGCATGTTCTTGTATGTTTCATAATACGATGGTCAATTATTAACGAAATACAGTCTTCACTTTACCCTTTATAATATTACATTTTGCATATCCCGTTGGACCTGATTCTTCCCTGAAAATGTTATGAAGTGCTGCTCTCTCAGATGTAGCACCTATTTGCATTTCTTCCCAAACAGTGCCACCAATCGAAATATACTGTTGATTTTTTCATTATCACCTTTAGAACTTGAGAGCAATCTCATTCTTTTCGTCCTCTACATATTATATTCACAATATTCTCTTCTTCATCGTTGGTATCTGTAGGCTCGTGCTCAGTGTCTAATAGATCATTATCTTCACTTTCAGAATATATCTTCACTTTCAGAAAGTTCACCTTTATCAATTTCCGCAAACTCTTCGCCTATGGTATTTATTTCTTCTAAAAACTTGGTGTGTCTTGAATGTTTCGACATTTTTTCAGGGTGAAGATTAGGAATGGAGTAACGCTGTAAAAACAAAATATAAACTAACTAGTAATACTTTTTAGTTTTTTGTCATCTTTTTTTTGCAACTTGAGACCTTACGCACTTTATTGAAATTTTAATACACAATTATTATAAATGGAACTTACTACACAACAGTCCTTGCAGAAATGTGCAGGAAACTGATGAAAATATATGGAATGTGCATGTATAGCTGCGGGGAAAAAAAACGTCCCACCCTCTGTTAATCGAGCATCGTTCATCCTAGAGAAAATTGAAAGACACCATTCGATTAGGAATAACATCCACTACAAATTAATGTGCGTAAAATTTGCATAAGGGACCCTCTTCATATCTAAACACGCACAAACTTTGAAATTTTCAATAGCAACCCCCAAGTTTGACAACATAGTTCAAATCTAGAGCAAAATTCAACCTGTGATACCAAATTTCAAGTCATTTGCGTGAAGCGTTTCTGAGTTGTGAGTATGTAAAGTTTTGAGCTCCTAATGTTAAAATAGTTTCCAAGACGTCCATTCATATTTTCTGTATAATTATCTGCTCACGCTGATTATTTGTATGACGTTATACTACTAAACAACCCAAACACATTTACGTGATTTTTATTTTTGTGGAAATAATTGTTTGTATGATATATTAATTATGAAATCAATAATCGAAAAAATATGAATACAAATCTGGACATGTTTTGATAAAAATCGATTCACAAAGACTTTTTATATGTTTATGTAAAATTCCAGATGTTTCCTCCCTCTAGTTCTTTCGAAGTGTTTAAATATTCAGCATCACGATGATTTTAGGGGTCGTATATTACTTTAAAAATATGACTAATTTGAAAAAGTTATATTAATTGTAAGTTAATCTTTATTTAAGAAAACGGACATTTATTTTTACCCAGTTTTAATAAAAACTTTGTATAAACAATGCTGTATAGATGCAACCTAATCAACGTAATTCTGCTACTGTATTGAAGGGTAAAAACTTGTATTGTTATAAATGGGATCTACTTATGCTACTGCGAATTGAAATCGCATACAAAATGTGACAATTTATAATAAAACATATTTATATAAAACAACAACAAATTATAAAATTATATGATACTAAACACCATAACACGTAGCTTTACATCAGAAGACGAATTTGCATAATTGCGATTGTATAATAGTTATTACAACTTAAAAACCTCTTATTCAAAGGTAAAATGATTCTATGATTTTATTCTCAATTTATTTTCGCTTATTTAATTGTATTACAAAGCAGAGTTATCATACCTAATAATATTCTTATTTAAAGTTTTACTGTGGTAAATTGTTTTTGAAACAGCATTATAAAATAACATTTGAAAATAAACATTTCGTTCTTCTTTATTTCTTCTTTCTTTTATTGACCCTGGCATTAATGCCCCATTAGTTTTTATCAACGTACACGATACGGCTTCTTACCCCTAATAATCGTGCCCTATTTGAGGCTCACATAATCCTACCCATTACAGGCCCACTGCCTTAGTACCACACACGCACAAGACAACACCACACCCAGCCATGAAAATGCTCACCCTCTCATGCGGGAATCGAACCTGCGACCCTTTGGCTTGGCTATGAGGTAAGCCATAATGCTGAAGGTCAAGAGAATAAATAGTTCAATAATTTACAACAGTGCTGTGGTCAATCAACGAAACACAGCCCTTCAAATTGCAGTTTTCAATATGGAACTAATCCCCGAAAATTGCACATTCCGGAACATTGAATATCTTCGGATATAAAGATAGAAACGTCGTGAAAATTTGAATTTGGACTAATTTAGGGGTCTAGAACTTGTGGGTGACGTCAACATTGGGTGTTGCCATTGAAAATTTCAAAGTTTGTGCGCGTTTGGATATGAAAACGGCCCCTTATGCAAATTTTACGCACATTAATTTGTAGGGGATGTTATTCCTAATCGAATGGTATCTTTCAATTTTCTCTACAATGAACGATGCTTGATTAATAGAGGGTGGGACTTTTTTTTTCGCAGCTGTACATCATATTTTCTGACCCGATAACCTTATAAAGCAATACATTTTTCTCCCGGTCAAATGACTGGTCGTGGTAGATAACGATAGACTGTGTATCTTTATCATATAAACACAAGAAGAAAAATAAATATTGAAATATTGATTGAATGCATTTAATATAAAAAGTCATGAAGTGAAGTGAAAAAGAGCGATAATATTATATGCGAATTTTCTAATCAAAAGTTTACAGCCGGTCATGGTACGTTTAGTGTTAAAATTACAATGGTTGTGCTCCAGAGAAATCCGGCCCGGGCCTCCAAGAAATTTTCTGTAATGCATAGCTGCAAAACTGTATTGAATTTTTTGAAAATGCAGCTTTATATAATAACAATCTTGTAAATAACAAGTTTTATTGTATTCACATCAAATTTAACCCAAATAAAACGTCAAGAGTTGAAATAAAAATGTATATACAATACTTGTAATTATTCAATTATTTTGTAGTAAAATACAAACTGTTTGATTTAAATCGTTATCATTCCATTTTGACACAATTTATTAATATAATTAATTAACAATGATTAATCCAAGTTAATTTCCTATTTCTTGTTGTAAATACAGTTCCAGCCGTTATTCAAAATTAAACCTAAAGCTTACATCGTACATCAATTAGAACTATTATAGTTTAGAAATAAGTTAAATACGAAAGTTAACCAATGTTTTTAACAAAAAGAGAAATTATTAGTAAGTAATTATTAATTATTATTAAAAAATGAGGGTGAAACATGGGTAAAACCAGAAGTGGGGAGCGGAGCGCCAACAGACCTGGCTGTCTCAACCTTCGGAACAGACTTGAGCCCATGAAACCTCTATAGTCCACTTTGTTAGTGGCGGTATAACCCAGTGGTTAAGGACGGGGATTACATTATTCGAACCGGAGGATCCGAGTTCGATTGCTGCTCTGCCTAAACTATCCCCGTGTTGACGCGGAGTACGGGCACGTTAAATCTGTGGGTCCGAAAGTCCTTTCGAAAGGTTGGCATACAGATTAGCTTTTTACTTCTATGAAGATTGGTGGTAGGGGAAGGAGTGTACGATCCCTGTGGATGTCACCCGTAAGTCACCTTCCAGCAATTTGGGCTCAATACCTTCAGAAATTTGGGCTCTGTAATGAATCCCTTCGTCAGTCAGTCAATTTCACTTAGATGTATGATCTAGAAGATGATAAAGTAGAGTGGATTGTCATACTCTAGATATTTAGATGCTGACAGGAATTGCCTAGTGGTTAAGGTAAGAAAATCGCATTCGGAGGTCTCGAGTTCAATCTTAGATGTTGACCCAAACTATCCCCGTGTCTACGCGGAGTGTGCACACGATAAATGTATAGGTATAAAAGTCCTTCCTAGAGCAAATGGGTCAGGGAAATGCGGGTGCTATTCCTGTTGTTAACACCCCCACTGGGTTGCTGTTTAAATTGGGCGGCACTGTTCAGGCCGTCCAAACAGAAACCTTACACCTTCGGGTAGATCGGACGGTCTGGGTCAAAAGAAATAAAGCCCACACCGTTCATAATTTTTTTGCTAATTGTATTATGTACCAGAGGATATTTCTCTTGTAATTTAGTTAGTTATCTATAATGGTCTCCTACAAAGATAGAAATATACTAGTTCACCTAGTCGATCTGTTCCCTGTAGCCTAAACAGTGACGAAGTCAGAGGACGGAAACCTATATACTCGATCTACTTCTATTATTAAGATAAATAAATTCATTAGTTGCAGCAGTAAACGGAATGAAACCTGAGTAGATCTTAGTCTAAATGTTTGCAAGATGTGGAAATTTAAAATAACGATTTCAGATTCATATATGGCCATCCTATTCCTTTGTGATAATACGTATATTTGAATATGGAATTCAAACATTATGTTACTACAAAATAGTTAAAGTTTGTCATCCCTTTTGACCATAGGCGTAGGCAAGATCAGTTTGGGAGGATCATAGTCACCCCCCCCCCCCCCCAATGATGGCAGTAAAATTGCATTAGTTCTGCATAAGATCAATATTTCTAAACGAAATATTGTACTGCACATGCCCTCTCAGATACTGTCTACGCCTATGTATATGTGACTTCTTTCTACACTGTCCTCCAAAAATGAAACACGAAATGTAAATTATCCGATAGCAAGCACATGACAAAATTTTATTGTTCGAAACTTTCTGTGCTCTTCAAGTAGAATATGCAAATATCGATGCACATACAGTAAAACGACTGGATTTGCTCCAAATATGCAAATTCGACGTTCGGTGAAAACAATGCATTTGCGTCTAAAGCTTTCCTTGCAACAGAAAATATTTTGAGCAAAGTCGGAATAGCCAGCCATCGGCTTTAGCGTGTCCCAGAGGGTATGTGTGGGCGATTTAGAATGCCATCGTTCTGGAGATTTGAGGCCGGACAATTCATCACGAAGGTGACGAATTTCTTTTATGTGAACATTTCTCGTTTGTGTTTATGGACGTAATTCTAAACAAATGGAGCAGTCACCAAAAGACCTGTTTCGGAATGACGTAGAGATCTTCCAATGACCGGTGTATATAACTTTACTGGATAATTGTAATCGGTAGCTACTGCAGCCATAGGAGAGCCAGCCGATATCGACCAGTACTGTGCATAGGATAGGTCTTTATGTCCCGTTGATCTAAATCTAGGACCAGAAAAGTACTTTTTAGTGGTGACATGAGCATATGATTTGGACTCAAACTCAAACACACTTCACAGACAAATCGATATTTCCCTTGAAATTAGACGGCAGCTATGCACTAACTAGTCTGGGGAGAACAAGGGACACACAACTAGTCCAGCAACATTCTTGAACATCCTGCTCTGCTTTTGATCGAGGTTGTGGGATGGTTTGGGCTGGCTTTCATATAGAGCAAAACTAGTGGTTCTTCAAAACTTTAGAGCGTAGATATTGAACGTATGGAGGGGATAGCGTATTCTTCGGATCTTAGTTTTATTGAAAATGTTTATGATTGCTCAAAATACTATCGATTGCTCAAAATACTATCTCTGCCCCCACCTTCCAGGAACTGCAAGTGCAAATTACTCTTATACATCAATATCAATTATTGACCTCTTTCGCCCTGTACCGCTTGTTTGAGGTAGTGAATCGTCAGTGACAAGTCTATATCGAAGTCCCAGGGGGTTATATTCCATATAAGAATTACTTTGCCCCTTTATGCATGATTCAGGATGTTTATTCTTTCTATGCTTCATTCTGTTGTAGAAATTAAGGAGTTAACAAAGCCCCTACATACAGATGTTTTGTATCATTAAAGTTTGTATGATTAAAAAACTCATCAGAATATTTTCCCTGTGAAATTTGAGGTTGATTAGTGCAGAAATGTATGAATTCTGCTGGATTTACTGTTTATTGTTCTAGTACGGTGTAATTTGGGATGCCTCTCTCTCCTAAAGTCCCACATTTCTTTATTTCTTTCTTCATTCTGGTGGCGACATCTATTAGCATTAAAATTAAACTTTCTTTCGATTGTTAGTTTACGCTGTATTTCAACTTATCGCTATATATTTACTTTCATCATAATCGCTATATATTTGCTTTCATCATAATTACTTTCCATCATAAAAAATATTTTATGAATACTTTTTGATGTGAAAAATCTTTACGTGCACCCAGCTGAATTTTAAAGGGGAGTAAACTGATTCACTCCCAGCCCTCAAGAAACCGTCCAAGACATCCAGCAGAACTTATACCTATGTTGACGACATCATCAGCAATATACTATATACTAATTTAATTTATCTATATTGGCCGATGACGTGCTCATAGTTCTGTTATATGGACACCTATGATATTCTGTTAAGAAAATGGATGGGCGAACTCACAGGAATAAAAATTTTAAATTTCACAAGGAGAATTAAAATATAAGTAATAAGTTTTCTAACTTTAAAGAGTGTTTTTCTAGTGTTACATTTTATCAAAAGTATTTTGGGCCTCTAATAATCAGGGAGACTAAATCATGGATCCATGAATGGCGGAAAACAGGAAGGATTTGAAAAATTCTGTGATGAAAAAGCGTAGCATGTTTACACTCATATTCATCATTTTATATATTTTATCTCATTTTTGCATTGTTCGATAAAAAAAAATGATATCCTAGCATAAAAGTTAAGTTGAATAGGACATAGTACATCCCCATCTTCTCTCACGCCCCCTCCCCAAATATACATATGTATATAATATATATATATATATATATATATATATAATATATATATATATATATATATATATATATATATATATATATATATATATATATATATATATATATATATATATATATATAAATTTCTTTTTATGTCACCTCCGGTGTAAGAGCTAAACTACTTTAAAGACTAAAGTGTTGTATTTACTTCAATAACGTGCTAGGCCATAAAATTCCTAAAGTCTGAAATATTTAAATTTCACCCATCTGTCTACGTGTATTAGACTAAAAGTATTCGCCACAATGTTTACTTGAATACTCTGGACGGACTAATGACTCGTGTTTTCTTTTCATACGTCCATAATCCGTGCAAATTTCCGTAGCAACAGAATTTATTTTGAATATCTATGTAGATTACTTTTTTAGTTGAAATATAGAAAAAGATCAGTGTTTTCTTTCAGGCATACATCCGAGGGCGAAATCCCCCAGAGACGATTATTCAGCCGTGATATTTTTAAAATTATCACAATACTACAATAATTTGTTATATTTGAAAACTTCATCGAAAACAAATGAACTTTATTCAAATAACGTCAGCGAAATATAAATTGACTAGCTCTCTATAGAAGAAGAAGTGAATATTTCATTCATTAACTTTTTCTATTCTTTTCATTCATCCTTTCCTTAAAATTATCACAATACTACAATAATTTATTTTACTTAAAACCATGGAGGTAAAAGTACTTTCTAACTCCATGCTTCATCGGAAAAGCAATACTATAGAATCGTCTGCTTCTCTATGTAAAATCAATGAATGTTTCATTCATAACAGCTATATTTCAGACTCCAAAGCTAAATAATTTTGCGTTAAAGAAAATCAGCAATTCTTATACAACTCATATTACAGCTTGATGTGTTTACATTCTCCATACTTGAAAGTTAGGCTTCGTTGTAGAAATAATTAAAGTTTAATGATCATTTAAACTCCAAAATATTGTAATTGCTTTGGCGCAGTATATAGATGCACTGAAAAAAATAAAAAATGAAGCGGTTTTTGGACGGATGCAACACTAAATATAAATTAAAAGGAACTTTAAAAATCGAGATTTTGGCACAAGATGGATGACATATTTTATTTTGAAGTGGGTCACACTATCTCTTTATATAATATGAGCGCAATTATTATTTTAATTTTTATTTTAAAAACTGCCGAACATATTTTGCTTAAATTTCTTTTATATATATATATATATAAATATATATATATATATACATATATATATTATAGGATAATTTGAATATTTCCTGAAATTTTCGAAGCAATTTGTGTATTTTAAATTTACTTAAAAAATGTTTGAAAAATTAGGTCCCATAGGGTTTCAAGTATTTCATTTTTTTAACCCGAGTTCAATTCAAAACTAATTGGGTGATATTATTCATTTACATTCCATATGTTCCATAGACCGTCTCAACAACATACTAAAATTCCATTTTGATAAAGTCATTCTTACGGAAGTTATCCTGCGAACGAACAGACAGATAGATAGACAGATAGAATGAACAAAGTCATAAACACGTTTCAACTATGTTGCAAAGTGTTAAAAATGGGTATCATTGAATTTTGATGTTTATTTGGCGACTTATTTGGAAAATATCGCCAACTTGGCAATTTTAATTGTCATAATTTTAATTGTCAAGTTATATTTCCGCGAAATATAAGTGAATTTGGTACTTCAAATAATTTGACTTGTTATCATCCAGAAAAGCGCCAAATATCAGTGTACATTTCATCTTTAAAAGCATTATGCCGCGGATCTTTTACTACATTATTTCTCATTAAAAGTAGTCATTGCATTATGTAGGGAAAATCATGCGTTGCCCACATCAATTTTTTTTTTAAATATTTAAATTATTAAATATATTTCTTTTACTTTTAAATATATATATTGCTGAACTGTCCATAAGTTAGCGTCACCTCCGAGAACCAATGACAAATTAGAGTGGCAGATGCATGTCTAAAGTAGCACTATACCAGTTTGAATCTCAAGTTGTATATTTAGTTCATAATAAAACTTTCGTTTGATATCATGAAGGATAAATCTTATTTACGATCAAATGAACGCTAAGCTTGTTGTCCGCATCATGCATAACGTGACGAGAAAGTGGATCGTAATACAATTTCAAATCTTAGCAATTGTTTAGAAACCGTTAAAACTATTTTAACGCATTGCGAAGGAAAGAAAAAAAAAGGTTGCAGATTCTTAAAGAGTTTCTAAGTACGCTTGTTATAGAATATATATTTGGCATTCAAATTCTTGAGTATTGTGATAGAAAATAGTCAGCTAAGTATCGATATCTGCATATTAATTTAATCGCTTTTTTTAATCAAATGCTATTGTTTCTTCTGAGCTTAAACTTTGTTCTCTATAGGCGGGCAATAATCTGCGTTTTAATATCTTAAAGTGGAATTTTGCAGATTTTGTCTGAAGTCGCAACGGGAAAAAATATATGGATATATTATTTGAAAAACTAGAACTAATTTTTTGTAATTCTCGTGATTAGAGCTCGAATAATTCGAATTTTAAGATTTTCATAGTATTATTTCCTATGCAAAACAATAATACTGGAATTATGATGGTAGCATATGGGAAAGTGATAATTTGAATTACGATATAGACGTTGGTATAAAAATAGTTCATATCAACACAAAAAAGCCATCGCACTAGGCTGTTGCCAACTCGGAGAAAGAAACTTTTAAATAACTTTTACGAAATGTTTTAAAATAATAACTTGGGTACAAAATCTAAAACACAGGCTTTTTTTTTTTTTTTTTTTTTTTTTTTTATATACATTTTGATAATGATTGAGTGGAATATAAATATATGAGAAGATCAAACGGGAACTCGTATTCCAGATATATTTACTTTCTCATATTATATTAAGGAAAAAGTATCTTTTTTTCACAAAATTTTTGAATTCAAAATTTTGAAGAAAATATATTTGAAGATCAAGTAGAAAAGTTCTACAGAAATCTAATTTAATTCATAGAGAGTTTAACAGAAATTTAGAACAATAATTCATTTCGAAAGCAATTTTATTTTTATATACTAGATGTCATTTCTTCCAGAGATACTGAAAACTTTTTCTGTATATAGGATGAGTTAAATACGTACAGCCAAATTGAGAACAAACAGAAAGAGCTCCAAATAAAAATTGGTCGTTTTTAACAGCGTTCTCCTGAGAAAACAGGAGCCGTTGAGGATAACTTTCAATTTTCAATTGTTACATTATCGTTTTTGAGATGGATTGTCAAAGCATCGACTTTAAGCTGGCATTACACAGATCATTTCATTGTTTAACACATAACGATCCGTAGTTTTAAAACAAGAGATTGGTTTTTAGCGTAAATGCCTGTGGTTGCGTGTTGGCAATGGTCGTTAGATAATAAATAACAAGCTTTATCTTTCGAATTGTTGCTATGGAGGATTTAGTTTGAGATCGGATGTTGGTATGATCAATGGAGATTCTAATTATATTTTAACTGAAATTACGTAAATTTCGAAAAATGTTTTATACCTTTTTAAGAATAACAAATTTTCAATATTCACACACGTGTAAAATCAAATTAGCCAGCATATACGATTTAGAATTCTTCTAGAATTGTTAATATTAATTCATTCAATGTTTAATGTGCTATTGTAAGTTAGAATGATAACTAACAAAAAAAAATATTAAGAAGTAGCTTTCATAAGATAGCAAATAGTTTGCATACTTCGTTTTTGATGGACCTATTAAGCATTTTTATTCTCTTGCGCATGCTTATTTCGCATAGTCATACGAATTTTCGGATAAACAGGAAGTGATATCTCCAGAACCGGAAGTGTAGATCCTTAGTGAACCCACAACCTTCTCCAGAATTCGACGCTGAATCTGTATTAGTCATTACATAAGCTTTGCCTATAGACATCATTGAGAAACAGATGTTTCAAGCAAAATTTTTGAACTGTAAGTACGAAGAAAGAACACGAAGTAGAAACCCTTAGTGAACTCTTACCTTCTCCGGAATTTGATGCTGAATTCATATCAGTCAGCATTTAAACTCTATCTATATTAAATTTCAAGCAGAAATTTCAAGAAAAAATTTTGGACTAGAAGTAGAAAAAGAACTGGAAGTGGAAATCCTTAGTCAACCACTTAACCTCCTAAGTTTTTTTTTTTTTTTAAACTAAGTTCATCTTAATATTGTCTGATTTTCAAACGGGCATTACTTCATTTTAATACTGTTTCGCCAGATGCACCTATAAAAATTCAGCCCGAGCAAAACTACCGTATTAAGTTCGCAGTAGTATGCAGTCAAAGTATTTGAGAAAATTTTAACTCTCAAACATCACGAGAAAAAAAAGGGAATAGAAAACTTGAATAGAAAATTCAAGGGACAGTACAACTTTAATTATGTCGAAATGTAACCTAAGTTTAGAATTTTGTTATAAATCAGCTACTACTTAAAATAAATGCATAAAATTTTCAAATCTACTAAAACCTACGCATTTATAGGAAAATTCATTTAAAAACTTATTAAATAAATTGATAGATTTTATTTTTGAAATTTGTGCATTTTATTGGGCGTGGAGTAATTTATTTTGGCATAGCTCAGTTTAAATAATTATTACATTTAAGTAAAGATTTCATCAGATTTAATTCCTTAACTATAGAATACTCGCTATCTTAGGAACGAGGGAGCGGTTGGTCCTCCTCGCCAAGTCGTCATCTCCTTCCTCATCCGCAGTTAGAAAGTATCTATTATACTTGACATGACAAACCTCCGATTCAAATAATGTACAGGGTTCTGTAGGTCAGTCTATAGAAAAACTAGTGACTGGATTCTTTCCTCTCTGTTAAAGCTGTCTCAAATCTGAGAAGAAAAAAAAGCATGTAAGCACGTAAGAAAAAAGAACTTTAAAAGAAGACTTTTTACAAATATTAATTCCGACCTTTTTCTTCAGTGTAAAAGGAACTATACAGCTTTATTCACTAAACAGATTTTAAAGACTGATGGCTCACTTTGTGCGTTTTGTTGGGAGTTACGTGCTTTTCTTTTAAAACTTGAAGATAAATTCAATTTATAATTAAAAAAAAATGAAAAGAAAAATGAATAAATGGTGCTTGGCGGAAAAGTACAATTTGCAATGAATTGTTACATCATTGTTACATAATCATGTTCATTAATATTTCCACAAAATGTATTGAAATATCCCAAGAAACACCATTTCATGATAAAAAAATCTGATATGGGCAACACATGACTTTCCTTATATAATGCAATGAATTTACTACTTTTACAGTTAAAAAAATGGTATTCTTATAGTAGATACTTATATTCTTTCCAAAACATTGAATTTTCTTCAATTAATTGTAATTTTGATTGATTTAGCGTCATTTTTATCCATTTGGCGAGATTTGTGTTAATTTGGCAACAATTAAAAAAGTTGCCAAGTTGGCGACATCTCGCCAAATTCGTCGCCAAAATCTCGCCAAGCATTATGGACGAAGAAATAAGTTATTCTTACAGCAGGTAAATAACTATTGGCGTTCAAATTCAAAAGTATTACTCAAAGTATCTTTTTTCATGACTGGAACGAGCTAGATCCACGAGAATGATGTCACCCAATTTATCGCATGGTGTTACACAAGAAAAGTAAACATGGTTCTCAATAGGAAATATTTTTTTTATTTTATGACTTTTTGATAATTTTTTTGAAAAATGTGCAATATTTCGAGAACGGTTCATGTTAGCGTTCTAAAATTTATGCCAATCGTTTTCTAATGAAAAATTACATAAGAAATGTCTATTTGCGTAACTTTATTAGCGATTTTGATTTTTTGACGAATTTTTCAAAATTTCACTCAAAAATTTAGGGGGGTTCTGAACATTCCATTGCGTATAAAAACAATAGGCTTCCAGTGTTTACGGATTGTGATTTTTGTACCAAATTTCGTTCGAATCGACCCATTCGTTCGTCAGTTATCGTCTCCACAGACTCACTGACACACACACACACACACACATACTTTCACACACACACACACACACATACACACACACAGACATCACTTCAAAAATGCTTGATTCGTGATCAGGGATGCTTGAAACGTGCTCTCCCGTCGAAAACTCGAATTCGAATTTTCGACCCCGTCACAATACTTTTCTTATACATTATGTATATAAGGAAAGTAAAAAATCTGATGTGGGCAGCACATGACTTTCCTTATATAATGCAATGAATTTACTACTTCTACAGTAAAAAAATAGATTATTTTTATAGTAGATATTTATATTCTTTCCAAGATATTGAATTTTCGTCAATGAGTCGTCATTTTCATTGATTTAGCGTCATTTTTATCCATTTGGCGAGTTTATGGTTAATTTAGCAATATTTAAAAAAGTCGCCAAGTTGGCGACATTCCACCAAGTTCGTTGCCAAAATCTCGCTAAGCGTTATGGGCGGAGAAATAAGTTATTCTTACAGCAGATAAATGACTATTGGCGTTCAAATACAAAAGTATTACTCAAAGTATCTTTTTTCATGAATGGAACGAGCTAGATCCACGAGAATTATGTTTTGGGGAATCTATGTTACCACTTTGATGGGTCAGTTTGGAGTATCCATCTTTATGTAGTTGGTCTGCCCTCTCAAGGTGCGTGGCACGAAAGGAGGCGTCAACCACATAAGACTTGAAATACTTGCTAACGGTTGCGTTTGTTGCTTGATGCACTTGCTCGTACAATAAAACTCTACACGTTTAGAAACTTAACATTTTAATAACCATAAACTTTAATGCAACAAATAACAGATACATTACGTGGTGTACTTAAAACGTTACAGCGTAACTTATCTAAGATAATGTATGCACATGGTTGAATAAAGAGGCGCCGGGCTCCATAACTACGAAGCTGAATTTTTTTTTGTGTGTTGTGTTGGACACGGTTTTACGGAGCCCCTAGTCACTATGGGCTATATCTCCTGGGTGATATGCATGATACTAAAATACTATGTGCTCCCTAAAGCAAGATGGGTGCTGCTCAATATGGGCAGACTTTTCCATACAGTTCTCCTAGGAGAACAGGTGAATTGGCTCCCAAGTGGGAGTGGCCAGATGACATTGCTTTCAAAAGTTTTTTTTTTCCCCCTGTATGAGGTACAGTGAGTTTATCAAGGTTTCCGAAATTACGTTATGCCAATATGTTCTTGTTGCTTTTAATTTAAGTTTTAACTTCATTTTAAATTAATTTTAATTTAGAATAGTGGTCGCCCTGGGGCGTTTTCTGAAATTCCACTGGTGTGGGTCATATATTTTTAGATTTTGCAGCTCTTGATTAGGTATTAAACGGACGTTATTATAAAATTTAGTTGCTAATTTTTGGATTTCTTTTCTAATAGGTCACCCTCCAAAGTCCCGGTGGATGACATCATTTCCCAGGTATCTGGGTGCTTTCCTTATTAATCTTAGGGTTCGGTTTTGAGTAGTTTGCAGTTTCTTCATAGAACTGGTCTTAGCACAGTTTTGTAGAGGGTGATTCTGTTTGTGTAATTTACGTGTGGGGAGTGTAGGATTGTATATAATTTAGATCTGGCGATGTGATATTTTTTAATTGCATTTAGGATGTGATGTTTAAATGTTAGCTTTTTGTCAAAGTGTATACCAAGGTATTTACATGTGTTTACGTAAGGAATGTTAGTGTCATTTTTCTTGATGGAGGGGAGGGGGGGGGGACTTCTTTCTAGTGAACAGGATGCTGCTTGTTTTCTTAGCATTTATTTTAATTTTCCAATTCTGGAACCAGGAGGAGAGTGTGTATATGTGTATCTGAAGGCGGTGGCGCACCAAATTAAGGTTTGACGATCTGGTGTTGCAGAGTCTTAAATAGCAAACTGTAGACATCGCCATTACCGCATTCACAGGATCGCAGAATCTGTGTAGTCCCGCAGCAACGATGACGCCACAATGTCATCAAATTTATCGCATGATATTACATATGAAAAGTGAGCATGTTTCTCAATAGGAATTTTTTTTATATGATTTTTTGATAATTTTTTGAAAAATGTGCAATATCTCGAGAACGGTTCATGCTAGCGTTCTAAAATTTATATCAATCGTTTTCTAATGTAAAATTACATAAGAAATATCTATTTACGTAACTTTATTAGAGGTTTTGATTTTTTGATGATTTTTTTCAAAATTTCACTCGAGAATTTAGGGGGATTCTGAACATTCGATTGCGTATAAAAACAATAGGTTTCCAGTATTCACGGATTGTAATTTTTGTACCAAATTTTGTTCGAATCGGTCCATTCGTTCGTCAGTTATAGTCTCCACAGATTCAATGACACACACACACACATACTTTCACACACACACACACGGCCAACGGCCGTACCGTGCTGAAAACACCGGTTCTCGTTAGATCACCGAAGTCAAGCAGCATCGGGCGCGGTTAGTACTTGGTGGGTGACCACCTCGGAACACCGCGTGCTGTTGGCCATCTCGGATGCGGTATCCCCGTGGTTTGCGCGCTAGATTTGCACGCTACCACAAATGCCGACGTGTTCATGCGGAGTACGATCACGTTAAACATGTGGGTCCGTAAGTCCTTCCGAGAGGTTGGTGGTAGGGGAAGGAGGGTACGGTCCCTGTGGATGCTTCCCCCACTGGGTTCCGGTCTAAATTGGGTGGCACTTCCCGGCCGTCCATACAGTTACCTTACACCTTTCTGGTAGGTCGGACGGTCTGGGTCTCAACAACAACAACACACACACACACACACACACAGACATCACCTAAAAAATATTCGATTCGTGATCAGGGATGCTTGAAACATGATCTCACGTCGAAAACTCGAATTCGAATTTTCGACCCCGTCACAATACTTTCCTTATACATTATTGTATATAAGGAAAGTAAAATTTTCGACCCTGTCACAATACTTTCCTTATACATTATTACTTTACTTATATTCATAATGTATAAGGAAAGTATTGTGATGGGGTCGAAAATTCGAATTCGAGTTTTCGACAGGAGAGCACGTTTCAAGCATCCCTAATCACGAGTCGAACGTTTTTGAGGTAATGTCTCTCTCTCTCTCTCTCTCTCTGTGTGTGTGTGTGTGTGTGTAAGTAAGTGTGTGTGTGTGAAAGTATGTGTGTGTGTGTGTGAAAGTATATGTGTGTGTGTGTGAAAGTACATGTGTGTATGTGTGTGTGTGTGTGTGAGTGTCAGTGGAGACGATATCTCATGAACAAATGGAGCGATTCTAATGAAATTTGGTACAAAAATCGTAATCCGTGAATACTGGAAGCTTATTGTTTTAAAACACAATCAAATGTTCAGAACTCCCTAAATTTTCGAGTGAAATTTTGAAAAAATCCTCAAAATATCAAAACCTTTAATAAAGTTACACAAATAGACATTTCTTATGTAATTTTTCCTTAGAAAACGATTGACATAAACTTTAGTACGCTAGCATGAACCGTTATCGAGATATTGCACATTTTTCAAATAAATTTATCAAAAAATTGCATAAATGAAAAAAAAATATTAACTTTTAAGAAACAAGTTCACTTTTCATATGTAATATCATGCGATGAATTTGGTGCCATCATTTTCATGGATCTAACTCGTTCCAATCACCAGAAAAGATACTTTGAGTAATACTTCTGTATTTGAACGCCAATAGTCATTTATCTGCTGTAAGAATAACTTATTTCTCTATCCATAACACTTGGCGAGATTTTGGCGACGAATTTAGCAGAATATTGCCAACTTGGCGACATTTTTAAATGTTGCCAAATTAAGGAAAATCTCGCCAAATGTATAAAAATGAGGCTAAATCAATGACAATGACGACTAATTGAGGAAAATTCAATATCTTGGAAAGAATATAAGTATCTACTATAAGAACATTTTTTTTAACTGTAAAAGCAGTAAATCCATTGCATTATACAAGGAAAGTCATGTGCTGCCCTCATCATATTTTTGTATATAAGGAAAGTAATAGAAGAATTAAAAACCTGTTTCTAAAAAAGTTATGCCATCTCAAAATAGTGTGCACCAAGTCCCCATAGGACCGAAGCTGTACTTTCAGGTCTAGAATATCCTGTTGAAGGATCATAATTTGAAAAAGGGTTCACACCTTCAGAGTCCTTTGTACAAGTAACATGATAAAGGGGTACCCCTTTTTTACTTTCCTTATATACATAGTATAATGTATAAGGAAAGTATTGTGATGGGGTCGAAAATTCGAATTTGAGTTTTCGACGGGAGAGCATGTTTCAAACATCCCTGATTACGAATCGAACATTTTTGAGGTCACGTCTCTCTCTCTCTCTCTCTCTGTGTGTGTGAAACTATGTGTGTGTGTATGTGTGAGTCTGTGGAGATGATATCTCACAAACGAATAGAGCGATTCGAATAAAATTTGGTAAAAAGATTACAATCCGTGAATACAGAAAGCCTATTGTTTTTAAACACAATCGAATGTTCAGAACTCCCCTAAATTTTCGAGTGGCATTTTGAAAAAATCATCAAAAAATCAAAACCTTTAATAAAGTTACGAAAATAAACATTTTTCATGTAATTTTTCCTCAGAAAACGATTGACATAAGCTTTAGAACACTAGCATGAACCGTTCTTGAGATATTGCACATTTTTAAAATAAATTTATTAAAAAATCCCATAAATAAAAAAAAAATATTAACTGTTGAGAAATTCACTTTTCATGTGTAATAAATATTATGCGATAAATTGGTTAACATCATTCTCGTGGATCTAGCTCGTTTCATTCATGAGAAAATAACTTTGAGTAATACTTTTGAACGCCAATAGTTATTTATCTGCTATAAGAATAACCTAATTGCTCCGTCCATAACTCTTGGCGAGATTTTGGCGATGAATTTGGCGGAATATCGCCAATTTCATCAATCTGGCGACTTTTTAAAATGTTGCCAAATTAACAAAAATCTCTCCAAATGGATAACAAGAAAAATCAATCATGCTTAAAGCATTGATTATGAAACACTTTCCAACTTCAATGCAATTTTATTTAAAAAAGTCGAAAATGCAATACATTCCTCGGTAATATTTTAAAACTTATCACAATACTACATTGATTTATTATATTTGAAAACTTAAACCTTCATTGAGAAAAATGAACTTCATCCAAATGACGGCATTGAAATATAAATTGCCTGGTTTAAATATCTCTAAAATGCAATACATTCCACGGTAATATTTTTAAAACTATCATAATACTACGATAATTTATTATATTTGAAAACTTCATCGAAAACTGAAATTCAAATGACGTCAGACACGACGAAAAAATAACACGCCTGGATCTCTATAGAAGCAGGATTTCATTCATAACTTTCTCCATTTCATTCATCACCATACTATAATAATTTATTTTATTTAAAAATTAAGACCATGGAGCTACAATTCATAAACTTTGTGCTTAAAACTTCATCAAAAAAAATCGTCCTTCTGTTTATAAAATCAATTAATATTTCATTCATATCAGCCATACAGACTCCATGGACTGAATTATTTTGTGTTAAAGAAATACAGTAATTCTAATACAACTCATTCTACATATTTTGTTGTTTACATTTTACATAGGTGAAAAATAGGCTTAGTTGTAGAAATAATCAAATTTGAATGAGAATTTAAACTCAAATATATTGTCATTGTGTTGTTTTAGTATGTAGATGCACAGAATTTAAGCAAAAATAAAGTAGTTTTAGGACGGATACAACACTCAATATGAATTAAAAGGAACTTTAAAAAATCACGAATTTGAAACAAGATGGATGCCATATATCATTTTGAAGTGGGTCATGTGATCGTTTCATATCATGGTCACGTGATCGTTTCATATAAGATGTGTAATTATTATTTTAATTTTTATTTAAAAAACTACTGAATATATTTCGCTGAATTTTTTTTTTATATATTTTATGGAACAATTTGACTATTACCTAAAATTTTCGAAGCAATTTGTGAATTTTAAATCCGCTTAAAAAATGTTTGAAAAATTAGGTCCCATAGGGCTCAATGTATTTCATTTTTTCAACCCGGGTTCAATCCAGAACTAATTGGGTGATATTATTAATTTATATTCCCATAGGTCCTACAGACCGTCTGAACAACATACTAAAATTTCATTTTGATTAAGTCATTTTTACGGCAGTTATCGTGCTAACGGACAGACAGACAGAATGAACAAAGTCATAAACACTTTTCAACTTTGTTGTAAAGTGTTAATAAAAATGACGCTAAATCAAGGAAAATAACGACTAATTGAGGAAAATTCAATATCTTGGAAAGAATAAGGATCTACTATAAAAATAACCTATTTTTTTACTGTAACAGTAATAAATTCATTGCATTATATAAGGAAAGTCAGGTGCTGCCGACATCATATTTTTAGATGTGTATTTTTGCTTTAAATTCGTAATTGGGTAAAAACAAAACCGTTTTTAATTTTATTTTTTTTTATTATATTTGCCATAAACTACTCCTTTTACTAGCCAAATCACAGATAATAGTTCATATAAAGCATCATTATATTATTCTCCTACTCAGAAAGGTTCAGGAGATTCTATTAATTAATTAATTATTATTTATTAATTTTATTAATTGCGAAATATCATGCGTGGAAAAGCAGAGATAAATGCGATTAAAACTCCAAGGTAAGCTTTAAATTAACGGTATTAATGTTTCATTCCTTAAAATATCTCACAATAGAATTTAAGTACGATAAATTAAGTGGTATTCATCATTTTAGAATTTACCAGACTACAAAGTGATATTAAAATTAGAAAATACGATCTTACAAAATATTAATGGTACATATACTATTAATCAAAATACGGGAACATGGCTTTCGAAATTTGAGTTTCGTTACGAATGCTGAAATTTTCTCAAGCATGTTGCACTTTTTAACAGTATGTACCTGAATCACACCATTATGCACTTATCTATTGTCCCACTGGTGTAAGTTTGAATCACAATGGTGTTGAACCATACAAATTAACATATCCCGCAGCAAATTTCTCTCCGCTTTGAACTTATCATTCGATGTGTCTGTCTTTCAGTGGAATCTTTTCGCATGTCGGGTGACCTTAAAACCGAAAATGAAAAGACTCGGTACAAGTATTTGAACAATTATTGAACTAGTATAGTATTTGAGCTAGAGGCCTTGTTCTAATAGCCTGTCCGGTTTATATGCAATTTGTAAGGTGCCAGTGGAAATGTCAAACTGGACTAAAATGTCTGATATAAAGAATTTGAAAAATGAAATGATAGTTCAGAGTTCAAAAGATGGCTAATTCTCATTAAGATTTAAGCTATGTTAATTGTAAAATTGATATCCCATTTGTGCCTAGTTGATATTGTAAGTTTTGAAATTTTCGATAAAATTTCATATGTGATACGACTTTTTATTTTTCAAATTTTAATTATAACTTGTCCCCTTCTGCCAATCCCGGGAAACTTTTCATGCTTTTTAAGAAATCTAATGAATTAACAGTTATGAATAACCATTATTAATTTATTACGATTACTATAACCATGGAGGAGGAGAAATATTTCTAAATATTTTAACATTTTAACTGTCAGAATAACCAATAACCACAAAGTTTATTTACATTTGAAAGTAGCTTTTAATGCAGTGTTATTGGTGTTGTGTTTGTTGGAGGAGCGAAAACGGTTCTTGGGCATTATCCCAAAGACCGGTACGGTCTTGAATTTGGCGACTTTTCTGGCGCCCGATGTTGAGACAGTTGCCATAGTATCCAACCAAGTCGCAAGGTTACCATGATTATGTGAGCACGAATGTAAATAAACAACCTGCGTAGTAAAATGCGCAGAAACGTAAGTGCAAAGGGACATTATTTTTATCATAGCTCGTAACGGTAAACTGACGATGGTGCCAAATAAAAATTGAAATTAATCCCATTAAACATCGAATTTATATTTGTAATGAACATTAGTTATTTAGAATACATTAATAGCAATATATATTTAAAGATTTCATTTGCTAAAGTGCATTTTAAGTGAATATGCACTACTAATCATGTTTATCATAGTCTCTAAGTAACGTTCTAAAGATGTATACATTTACTAGCAAATTCTGCAATGTATATGCGAGTGAGGGGAAGATATGTAACGATTTTTCGCAAAAAAACTCGTGTATATATTTTAATAAAAGTTAATATTTTATTATATTATATTTAATTAAAAATATCCATCAAAGAAGATAAATTTAGATAGATTCTACAAAAATTAGAGGTTAAACGAATGTAAGTTTCTAAAGTAATATATATGTATGTATATGTATATATATACGTATGTATATGTATATATATACGTATGTATATATCGTAATTCAATGTATTCGTCGGAGGTCGCACCTAACAACAGCTGTTTGTGCAACAGGTGTTCTGTGACTCATAGAGTGATGTAGCAATTAGAACATGAATCTACGCCCGCTTCGCGAGCTAACCTCGCTACGCTCGCCCTCTAAAAAACATCACAGAATCCGGTCCCGCTGGCTGTCGGAGGTCGCACGTAGCAACAGCTGCTTGTGCAACGGGTGTTCTGTGGCTCATAGAGTGATGTAGCAATTAGAACATGGATCTACGCCCGCTTCGCGAGCTAACCTCGCTGCGCTCGCCTGTTAAAAACATCACAGAATCCGGTCCCGCTGGCTGTCGGAGGTCGCACGTAGCAACAGGTGTTCTATGGCTCATAGAGTGATGTAGGAATTAGAACATGGATCTACGCCCGCTTCGCGAGCTAACCTCGCTACGCTCGCCCGCTAAAAAAACATCATAGAATCCGGTCCCGCTGGCTGTCAGAGGTCGCACGTATCAACAGCTGTTTGTGCAACAAGTGTTCTGTGGCTCATATAGTGATGTAGCAATTGAAACATGGATTTACGCCCGCTTCGCGAGCTAACCTCGCTACGCTCGCCTGCTAAAAAACATCACAGAATCCGGTCCCGCTGGCTGTCGGAGGTCGCACGTAGCAACAGGTGTTCTGTGGCTCATAGAGTGATGTAGCAATTAGAACATGGATCTACGCCCGCTTCGCGAGCTAACCTCGCTACTCGCCCGCTAAAAAAACATAACAGAATCCGGTCCCGCTGGCTGTCGGAGGTCGCACGTAGCAACAGCTGCTTGTGCAACGGGTGTTCTGTGGTTCAATGAGTGATGTAGCAATTAGAACATGGATCTACGCCCGCTTCGCGAGCTAACCTCGCTACGCTGGCCCGCTAAAAAACCATCACAGAATTCGGTCCCGCTGGCTGTCGGAGGTCGCACGTAGCAACAGGTGTTCTGTGACTCATAGAGTGATGTAGCAATTAGAACATGGATCTACACCCGCTTCGCGAGCTAACCTCGCTACGCTCGAGCGCTAAAAAAACATCACAGAATCTGGTCTCGCTGGCTGTCGAAGATCGCACGTAGCAAAAGCTGCTTGTGCAACGGGTGTTCTGTGGCTTATAGAGTAATGTAGTAATTAGAACATGGATCTATGACCGCTTACCGGGCTAACCTCGATACGGTCGCCAGCTAAACAAACATCACAGTAACCTGTTCCCCTGCCTGTCAGAGATCGCACATAGCAACATCTATCTGTGCAAAAAGTGTTCCATAGCTCATAAAATGATTTTCATGTTAGTTCCGCGCTTCAAAATCTCAATCAAACTCAATCTAGAATAAACCACGTACGATTCCTTATACGTAATGCGCATTCGCTCCAAAAACACGGCAAGCCCACGTATAATCATCAAACTCTTCCGTACTATCATTCCTCTCACACAATCGCATTACCCACTTGCAATCAACCCGATTCACACACCATTTAATCACATTAATTTACCACTATCAACCAAACGATCAAAAAGAACAATACTAAATCTTTCACTCTTCACAGCCATTTACTACACTCAAATGAAATCAAAGAAAATTTACCAATACTTGTATTTAAATCTTGTTCCCAAACATCTAATTTTAAAAGATCAGTACAATAATTCATAATGAGCATAAAATAACACAAATTAAAACAGTTGCCAGAGTTATCATCTCGCAAGGTTACCATGGTTACGAAGTACGATGAGTTAAAGAGTTACCAAGGTCGCAACATAGCCCTCCGCTTATCGCCGATTTGGCGCGATAGAAAAAAACAACCGTACCGGTCTTTGGGATTTAGCCCGGTCCTTGTAACGTGGTTATAAGCTCTACCTGCCCTGTCGCGCCAAATCATCTCAAGTTCCGGTGTACTAACTAACGCTGAAGTCTAGTCCAGAATTAAATATCTATACTTTTAATGTCTTCGGTTCTTCAATTCAGTCCTCCGTCAGCTCTGTGACGTTTCTGTCAACAATCCATCACATGAGAACTTGGAAGCCGGCTCGACCCATTAAATATTTTCCCCATACTATGGCAATACCGAAGTTCATTAATTAATTTAACTAATTAAGGCTTAAAACAAAATTCTAATTGCACATTTACGGGTTCATATTAGCCTATACAGGGTGTCCCAAAAACATTGACTATGGCTTTTATTCCTTAAATATTGATCTTAGGCATATATAATAAATTACAAAGTTGCGTAAAAAAAGGTACAGCATTTTATGAAATCGATTAACATTTTCAAGGGAATTAAATTTTAAGAAATACAAAATTTAAAATTTTATATGGCCCCCGTACAAAAACATTTCCAGTGCCATTTTGTACATACACTGATAAGGTGATGTGCAAAATTTCAGCATTTTATCATAAAAAGTCCCAGAGATATGAAAAGATAAAAATGCTGACTTAAACCACTTTTCGATGTATCGACATGAGTTCTCAGAGGGGAAAAATCATGTCGGGAGATCGCGTTTCAGAGGTCATACACACATTACGAAAGCCTCCCCCACTGGGTTCCGGTCTAAATTGGGTGGCACTTCCCGGCCGTCCAAACAGTTACCTTACACCTTTCTGGTAGGTCGGACGGTCTGGGTCTCAACAACAACACATAACGAAAGCCGGCCACACAAACAGCAACCATAAGCCTTCGGGTTGGTCGTATGGTCTGGGCTTTCTACACATTACGAAAGAAAACAATGATTATATAAATAAATAATAATTTTGGCATTTATTGGCACAAAAGTATCTACACTGTGTAGAAAAATAATAACTTTACACAAAGATTACAAAGCTTGTTCAAAATGTTTTCCATCCATGCCAAAGATCCATTAAAGATAAGAGGCAGATATTATTTACCTGTGATGCATTTCCTGCGTTGCGTCATTTGCACTTTTGTTGTAAACATTTACAATTTAATTTGTGATTAATCACCAACTTTATTTAAATATATCTCTGGGACTTTTTATAATAAAATACTGAAATTTTGTACATCACCTTATTTATGTATGGGTGCATTTTACTCATTGAAAATGTTTTTGCACGGGGGTCGTATAAAAATTTAAATTTCGTATTTCTTCAAATTTAATCCCCTGAAAATTTTTATCGATTTCATAAAATTCTGTACCTCTTTTTAAGCAATTTTTTAATTTATTATATATGTCTAAGATCAATATTTAAGGAATATATGTCTAAGGTCAATATTTATTATATATGTCTAAGATCAATATTTATAAGCCAAGGTCAATGTTTTTGGGACACCCTATGTATACTTTGGGACACCCTATGAACTCTGAAGTTGTACCGCCTATTCGCAATGCAGTGTCGAAAGTTGCAGGATGCTTTTCTTAATATAAAGGGAAAATTTACTGCTGTTTTGCAATAACAAGGCACTGCATACTTATTTATATTTTTATTTATTCGTTGGTCATTCACAACTATTTTTATTTTTGTTTCTGATTAAATAAGTATTTTTTATCTTTCATCACGAGAGACCGCTTATTTATCTAATCGTTCTAAACTGTGATAAATTAGGCCACTACAATTTTTACATTTGGTTACGAAACGCTTTTCATCACATTATGACACATCCCATGGTCACTTCCGCACGTAAATACAATTGTATTGTTGCATTAATGATAGTGTTCTAAAATTTTTGCATTTATTACTCCCCCCCCCCTTTGCGAAAAATTACTTTTGATTTATTTATTTGCTTTGACAAATTACTTTTTTATAAATAGTACTAAAATGCTATTAAATTAAAGACAACCAATCATAGGTTTAAAAGGCCATTTAATAAAATCACCTTTCCTAACGTACATAAGTTTACAAATCCAAAACGCTTTCGGGCATCACCATGTCCTTCATCAGTGGCGAATTTCGCCACTGATGAAGGGCATGGTGATGAAGAGCAATAGAAAATCTAGTTTTCATATAAACAATTTGTTTTCACAAGAATCTTATAATTTTTTAGCAATCGTCTTGCCAAGTTGAAGAAGAATTGAAATTTTACCGCTTTTAAAGTTTGTCATGTTTATATCTGGAAAACTAAGAGTGCTAACTATAAATAATAAGCGAGTCAAATGTAGTCCTTTAAAAGTTCTACAAAGATATATCATTGGATTTTGGATCAGATTAGTTTCGAAATATACTGATTATAATTCCGATATTTTAATATTTTGAATTATTTTTAAAAGAGGGTTATGATTTTTATATAAACAGTAAGGGAATAATGTTGAAGGCCCAGACCACACGACCAACCCAGGGGTTTATGGTAACAAGTTGTGTGGCCGGGAAAGGGAATAATGTGTAGCTCTTTAAAAGCTTTACAAGAGTATATTATTGGAATTTTACTTTATAAGACGCTATTTACGCAGAACCTCTTCGGCTCCATTGGACAGGAGCCACCGCCGACCCCCCCCTCTCCCCTCATATTTTCAAAACAGCATTTATGAAAAACCGTTCTGAATTGACAAAAATAATTGTAATTATGGCGGACAATATAATAAACATCCAAAAACGAACGAAGGCAATTGAAAGCAAGATCAATCCATCTTTAACTATTCTATAACAACTGAAAACTGTTAAAAGTAAAACGAATTTCCAAACAAAAGGCTTTGTTTCAGGATGGTAGAAAGTTGCCGATCACGCGAGATAAGCCGCACTCTCCGTGGAGATTTTGACTGGAGAACCAACCAAAGGTCACCGAGTATAAATACACTTTTCAACTCCACTGATGCGATCGCAGCGCCTCTTCAAGAAGTGAAGGTTGATTCCTTCTGATTACTGGCAGAGAGAAAAGCGAGATGAACTCAAGGTAAAAATAGCGTTTCCGATCGAAAAGATAAAGGTGATAATGCGTGCGGTTACGATGGATACAAACAAAGAGATTAGTGTTTGTTTTCTTGTTTAAAGATGATTACCTTCATATGATGAAAGAGGCTAATAAAAGCTTATACAAAGTTGCAGCTAAATATCTTTCTTTCTTTCGACCAAGACTGTAGGACTTACCCGAATGTGCAAGGTAACTGTTTGGAGAGGCACCCAATTTAGATAGGAACCCAGTGGGGGGTGTTAACAACAGGGATCCGCACCTTCATTTCCCTAACCCATTAATTACAAATCCAGAACGCTTTTGGACGTCAATACCTCCTTCATCAGTGGCAATGCAAATTTGGCAGTGGCATTTACACTGCTACTGATAAAGTGGTATTATTTATATTCCAATGAGTTACTGCATTTAATCTGCATGGTTAGACTTACTGCATTTAATCTGCATGGTTAGACTTACTGCATTTAATCTGCTCGGGTGCGACTGTTAAAAAAAAACTCTTGTATCAGTTGGAAATAGAACGATCCACTGAGCTGAGTTGATTATTATCGTTCTTTCAATATATAAAGTAGACTTTGCAAAGGTATTATCTTTACATTTCCTACTTGGAACAGAAGTTTAGATGCTCTTAAGAAATCCTTGCTCTTAAACAAGGATTTCTGCAGGAACATTTTGTGCACACCTCGTTCATACAATCACCCAATTCTTGCCAGTGGCGCAACTACGAGTAGTATATGAGGTGCGAATAAGCAACTCTTAAGGGCTCAAGAAACATGGTGGTCCAGAGCGAGCTGGTATACTTGCAGCATCCGGAACAAAATATTTTCCTCAAAAATGTTATTGAAAAATAAAGGTATTTTATCATCATTATAATACACGTTTTCCAAAGCACGTAGCAGTAAATTCCGACATAACCCAAAAAGTTCTGCTTTGATGGATTCCAAATTTCACAAGAAGGTAGTCAATTGAGTAATATATTTATGAATATAATAATGAGATCAAAGAAAATATATTTAGGCATATATTTCCCCCCCTTTAAGTGCTTATTTAACACTTAGTACATTCGGAAAAAGTTCTTTACAAACAATCCAAATAAGCTTTAATATAAGATACGAAGCTCCCCTGATATTGGCACAAGCTTCGCATCAATGTTTTATCCCTTTAAGCAGATGATATAGTGCAGCAGAGGGCGATAACTGCCATTATTTTAGGAGGGCAGTTTTCAACTTTGAGCATCTCAAAGATTTTCGATGGGATTGAGATCCCGAAAATACGCTGGCCACTGAATACGAGCAGTGCCTTCTCTCTCAAGGTACTCGTCTACCAGCAAGGTCCAGGTTGCCCAAGTCCTGTCGGATAGGGAAACCACACGCTGATTCCTTCAATGTAGCGCTCGTACGGCCCCAGACATCCAAGGGCATAAAAGATCTGTTATCTCTCTATCTCATGCGGCTAAACGCCACTTGTCCCTCTAAGAAGAACGTCCGACAGAGATGATCGGAACGTCTCTTTAGTAGGTTAGAGCCTCGTTCGTTATCGGAATTAATCTGACAATTCCCACCACAAATTAAGAACAGCCATGCACCACCACCCATAAAATCAAGAAAGAACACTTAATCTGTCAATCCTTCCTGTGTCCGGGCCAGGTAAGTTTGCCGTGTTGAGTCAAATTAATCCGCAGGCTTTACCTTGGTTCACCAGCCCTGTTCTGTGTAGACTTGGACTACCGCCCATATAAAAAAAAAATCTGGACCCACTATTGCAACACAGAGACCACACTTTAATCTTGCACTTCAGGTTTTAGCTCTCAAAGCGACACAAACTCGTGATACACGGACTTAAAGTCCTTCACCTCACAGTACTGGTGGAAATCGATTTTCCCATTGCTTGGAGAGAGTCATTTAGAGAGAGTGCAGTCGTTCGGTGATTGCGTTTGGCCAGTAATGGGACTTGCTTACTGATCATCAGAGAATCTCGAAGCCCTAGTACGATCTGGGACGGGTCCGGATAAATGTCCCACTTATTTGGAATTGTTTCCATAAAGGAGAAATAACAGAATGATCCACAAAAAAGAAATTGGGGGCTTTCTTAATGGACTGTTCTGCCTCAAGCCTCCCAACAACATGCCAGCGTTGAGAATGTTCCAAACATGTTCTATGTATGATAACAAAGTTAATTTAATCTAAAATCAACCCCACACTCTTTGAAAAATTTTCTCTGATTATTGAAACTCTTAGGCGAAAATGGATTATTTTCACTCTCATGCCCAATTTTTATATTGTTTGAGGAGCAAATTGCTATTGGACACATCATTTGATATTTGCACATCTCCATCGACAACAGCAATAAATTTCACCCAGAAAAATCCGCGAATGTGTTAGTTATTTTTGAAATAGCATCGCGTGCTAACCCGTGTAGTTATATATATTACGGTGATTCATTAAATTTATCTTATGATAAATACAATGTTACATGAAATGTACACTACTTGTTAAATATAAATAAACATGTGCCTCAAAGTTTGAAAAGCGAGGACCCCCATTAAACACGAGGCGGAAACCAGGGCCAGTTTGAACGTGGGTGCGTGCGTTTCACTTCGCAATTGCCTTCACTTCACAGCAGGAAATAGCACTCGAAGTGTAAAAGCTCTAAAGTTCTAACGGTTTTCTGACAAAAGATCAGTGGATGCTATTTTAACACATCAGACAACATAATATGGAATGGTAGTAATTTATGCACATTATTATTGATGGCTGAGTGGCAACAAGCATATTATATACCGGGAGGCCATAAAATAACGTGAGGTGTTCAGAGCCCTCTAGCGAGTAATGTATTGGACGAAATGTAACAAAATTCGGTGGGCTTATACAGTGGACACATGCGGTTTCGATGATTTCTAAAAAAAAAAGAAGTTCCAAAAGTCGCCTCCAAGTAAAATGCACTAATTTGCCTAATGGCGTTCCGTGTAGCGATCATGTGGATAAAAGGAAGGACTAGGAGAATTCTCATCATTCGGGCGCGAACTACCTAGTACTTCTCGATGGCTCTTTAGTCAAGCTGTATTATCAGCGGAACGAGAATGTCAATGCTGCTCTTCGTGAATTTCGGAGGTTGAAGAACTTGCGATGACGACTGCTGAACTTAACAAACTTACGAAACATGATTCAACGATTTGAAATTACCGGTGGAAAATGTCGTGCAACGCATGCAGTTCTTGGAACATCACAATGGTGGGGTTATATTGAACCTCATTTATAATTAACAATACACGTTGTCATGCATTGTTAACAAAATGGATGTGTACTGTCTCATTTGGCATTGACTCATTCATTATTCACACTACTACACTTTTGCAGCGCCAAAATTTCCCCTGAAAGCGACTTTTGGGACGAATTTTTTTTTTAGAAATCGAAACCGAATGTTCCACTGTGTACGCCCAGTGAATTTTGTTACGTTTCGTTCAATACATTACTCGCTAGAGGGCTCTGAACACCTCACGTTATTTTATGGCCACCTGGTATATAATATAAAAGAGAAAAGTTTAACACGCCAGCACTCAAAAAAAAAAAAAGGAGATATGATAACCACTAGCAGGGCGAGTTCCCGTGAAAAATCACGGGAAAATTTTTATTCACTGAAAGTTAATTAATATAAAAAATCGTTAGGTTTGATTTTTGTTAAGTCAAAAATATCTTCAAAAAGGATATGTCTAGTTATAAATTTTGTATAGTATTATTTACCTTATTAAAACGATTTATAATTATCTCATTAAATCTATTTTGATATTTTCTTCGTTAAGTGTCGTGAGAAATGGCGGAAGTTTTAAGTACTGGTTAGGGCTAACTGTATGTTTACGGAGAATCTTCCAAGAACACAGAACTTTAACTTTGGTTTAGGATTTAATTAATCAGCCAAAAGTTATAAGATGATTCAAAAATATTGTGTATAAAGTGTTATAATTGAAAAAAAAAAGAAAAAACTGATAACGTAATTTCTTACTTTATTATAAGCGAATAACATAAAAAACTCAAAACAACGAGCATGTGTATACGTTTGTCGCCATTTAGCAGTGTGTAAATTAGCATGTAATAACGTGTAATTACGTGAGTAAATTACTAAGACTCGAAATTTTGTTGTTTAATTAATTAATCAGCTAAAAGTTATAAAATAAGACAATATTGAGTATAGAGTGTTATTATTGTAAAAAGGTATTTTAAAATAAAGTAATTTCTTACTAGTAGTATCTAAAACACCTTACGAGCGCACCTATATTTTTAATACTAAAAACTATATTTTATAGCTTATTTTTATCTTTTTTATATATAAAAAAAAGGTGTCGATCCATTTTAATATTAAAAACATGATTTTATATCAAAATAAGGCCTTTTTTACATTTAGACTAAATTTTAACTTTTTTTTAGATAAATGATCAAAGATAGACATGCCTCATTATGGGGCTACCTTATACATAGGATGAAATTAAATAAATGCGTGAAAAAAGAGGACTTCCAAAATGTATGGAAGTCCTCTAAACTTTAAAATAAATGGGGGGACCGTTAGTCCCCCCATAAAATTACGGTGAAAAAAAAAAGGATTTATATGAAAAAAAGAGGAAATGAATCCTCTAAATAAACTTTAAAATAATCTTAATATAAGATCTTCATTACAAAGTGATTCAAAATATATTGAAACGTAAATTACGGACGCGTTTTATAGAGTTTATAAAATCTTGATAGTAGAAGAATATGTTAAAAAAAAAAATATTTCCATACATAAAATATAATCACTTTTTTTCAATAAAAGTAAGTTGTATACAATCTTTACTAAATTTTTTCTCTCCACCAAAATTATAATATGACTTAATATTCTTACTAATTTTTTTAAGATCTTTATCATTATAATTACTTAAAAATGCTGTTCCAGTATCACCGTTTGATTCTATAAATCTTGCTATTACACTAATTCCTTTCTTTTCTAGAGATTTTTTAATCTTATAAAGATCCATTTATTTAGAATTATTTTTTAACTCTTAAGATATTAAGCTTTCTCTACACGTATACCTATATTTTTAATACTAAACATTTATTAAATCTCTTTGAGAACCGACAAAAAAGATTCGGCTTTTCATTATCCATTCTGCTTTGAAGGAGAAAGTTTATCAGTCAGACCACATCCCAGTGTGTGGTATTTGTTCCACTAAGCAGGTCAAAATATTGTTTTACGGACGCGTTGGAAAAAAAATTCCCGCGAAGTAGGAAATGTTTTTAGATAAACCTCATTAAGACTGATATTTTTCAGATAGCACGCAGTCGCTAACGGATGTTTAAGAGTGAGGAAGTTTAATCACTTTTTTTATTCTTTATCTAAGACGGACATATTTTTTTAATTTTGTTTAGCGCGAAGGAGAGATTTTCTCCTTGATAGGACAAAGTGCGAGCACATATCTGTCAACGCGCGGCGCAACAAATTATAAATATATTTTTAAGATCCTTTCACACATTTATTTAATTTCATCCTTTTACCGACCTATATATGGGGGGACTAACGGTCCCCTCATAACTCTCAAAATAAGGTAGCTCCAAAATGGAGCGGCCTATCTTTGATCATTTATCTAAAATTTGGTCTAAATGTAAAAAAGGCCTGCTATAAAATCATGTTTTTAATATTATAATGGACCTTTTTTTATATATAAAAAAGATAAAATTAAGTTTTTAGTATTAAAAATATAAGGGGGAAGGATTTTTTTTTTGACGCTATTTAAAATGGCATTATATTTTTTAATATCTTCAAATTTATAGTATATTTCACGCATTTATCTAAAAAAAAAGTTAAAATTTAGTCTAAATGTAAAAAAGGCCTTATTTAGATATAAAATCATGTTTTTAATATGGACCTTTTTTTTATATATAAAAAGATAAAAATAAGCTATAGTTTCATATGAAAAACGAAGAGATTTAAAAAAGAGACGTGATTATAACTGTAGAAAATTGGAAAAAACTATAAATCAAGCTAATGTAATCAAAATAATCTTACAATGGATTATATGAAAAGGTATGTAAAGTTCTTCATAATCTAGGAAGTCAAACCAGCTATGATATTAATAATTATCATGCTTTCTCTAATTCATATTCGTATTTATCATTAATCATACCTGAATACTTAAATATATATCTACCTTTATTGATTTCATTTATAGATTCATTAGAAAGTTGTCCATGTTTATTTGCTAGATAATAATCCATTTCTTCACCTTCCACATATAACTTTACGATTACTGTATCTCCATATTTAGTTTTAATTTTTTTCAATAACATCAGATCATATTCCCCAGGATATAAATCATTTAATTTAAACGTCTTGGGATAACCTCTCAGTCTATTGAACTCTTCCATTTATTAGTAAACATTTTTTTATAAATAACATTATAGGAGGGATGGTTATCCCCCCTGAATTATAGAGATAAAATAGTTATTATAAACACTCTAATATATTAAAAAAAAAAAATCATATATTGATTAAGCACCTTTATATTTTATTGATTCAACTAAGGTTTAGTAGGATATAAATCATCTATTTATTAGTTTTCATAAATTCATGACCAATAGAATAAATTCTTTGAAATAACATATAAAACTCCTAATCCATTCAATTTAATATCTTCATTTTCTTCTTTTTCAATTAATTCAGTCAATCTTTGAAAACTTTCTGATAATAGTTTTTTATTATGATCATATTTTATATATAAATCATACAATTCATTACAAAGATAAGTCATATAGTAAATTTCTTCAGAATTTGTAAAATTTAAAGCTCGAATATCACCTAAACACTCATCCATTTATTAGTAAAGATTTTTATAATGTCCTAAAGCTCTAGTATTCATACCATCTTCTAATATAAATCTTTTATCATCTTTTGCTGATAAAGCTATCTTGTTCACTTGAATTGAATACAATTCATGTTTCTTACTTCTAATTAAATTCTGTGTTCTATATTGATCTTTTTTATTTAATAAACAGTCTTTATAATCCTCAAATGATATTCTGTTTTTAACGGTACTAGTCTTAGTACCTTTAGACTTCTTAATCTAAAAAATTTTATGGTTATTATTATCTTCAACACTCTGTTTTTCTAATCTTATTGAATACATTTTACTTCTTAAACCTACAAATTCTTCCATAATCACACCGTTATTTTCATCTTTCATTTTACCTAATACTTTTTTATTACATCTAGGCATATTATACAGATTATTTACTTGATAATCAGATGTATCGAAATAATCATCTTTCGAATCATCTAATCGAAATAATTATCTTTATATCTCGGTTTCATAACATTATAATGAAAATCATACATTAAATGTTTAGATAAATCTAATATACTCATTCCAACATAAATCGGTTTATTAAAATATAGTTTTGTTTTTTTCATGTGAACAGCTACCAAATTTTCATCAAAAATAGTTCTACATTTGAAATTAGGTTTAGCAATTAATTTTTTAACTTGATCATAATTACAACATAATCTTACATCGATTCGTTTTCTTATATTTTCTATAGTTTTTCCAAATACTGAATTATTCATTAATTTATAAAAATCTTTCTCAAAATCATTAGCAGCTTTCTTTCTCATTTCAGTGTTTAAATCTATATATTTTTTTAACCAATTTGATTGTTTAAATTGTAATACTCTATGTACTCTTACAGCCTTTAAACCCATTTTCAAATATTGTTTTAAACTTCTATAATGAACTACATATTTCTCTTTATCATGTAAAGTTGTTAATAACTTACCTTGTTTCGAATTTTCAGGAATTCTATTTTCAGGACACAATGGTAAATCTGAATGATAATCATGTAACTCTTTTGGATATCTTAAACTAATTTCAAATATATATCCAATCTCATCTTTTATTTTATTATTATATAATTCACGTTTAACGTAATTTTTTTCATAATCATTACACCATTTAAATTCTCCATATGGTAAATATTGACTCATAGCCCATCCATATAAATTATTAGCATCTAAATACATTAAATAATTGGATTCTTTACTATTATCATAATTTTTCATATATTTATTATTAGCTTTTCCATATCTATTACAACATTGTGAAACACCTCCTCTTAAACCTTTTTCTATCATGAGAATCATATCATAATCATTTAATAAATCTAATTTAACATTTGTTATTTTTAACATAGCATCCCAAGATAAACCAGGAGCAGTAAAATACCAATCTGGATCTAATTTATAAGTTTTTAAACAAACATCTCTAAAATTTTCAAATACATCTGTTAAAATTAATACATCTGTTTTAACATATAAATCTGTATATTCACCTAAATTTTTTATATTAAATTCTTTCCAAACACGTTGAGCATGTTTATATTCTTCATCAGTTATATTACATTCATTCAATTTATTATAAAATTTATCTTTTGAAGGTAATTCTGTTTCTTTGTATTTATCTCTAGAATCCATATAATCATAAGGATATACACCTTTTCTTGTAATGAGATCTAATTTATCATCAGGAAAATGTAATGATGTCTCTCTAAATTTAGATTTTAAGTATTTAATATATTTCATTTTTCGTATTTTTGGTGGACACTTATTCAACTCAATATTTTCTGGTCTCAAGTTTTTTGATAAATTATCTAAACTGCAAGACATAAATTTAAATGAATCAATAAATCTCAATTTCATACCTCCTATTTTTTTGCTGAAAGATATATATTTTTCTTCAGTATTAGGTATAACATCTATTTTTGATTGATCAAATCCAAGTTCTTTTATAAACAAATGAGAATCATAACCTGTTAAATTATGAATTTTTACTGGAATAAATTTTGGAATTTGATAATTTAAATTACAAACATTATGAGCAGGACCTCTATATTTTCCAGTTATATGACAATGATCAATTACTTTTTCATCATTTAAGATTTGATTTTCACATATATGACAAATATTAGTTCTTTTATAATGATTTTCATCGAACTCTATCATTGGTTTGATATTTTCATATTTTTTAGTTTTGTCTTCTATAATTTTTTCAATTTTAAGAGTATCCTCTTTTAACATAGATACAAACTTTTTGATTGTATCTGGTCCTCTATAAACAACCGGAGGTTTAAAGTATTCATTTTCATATTTGATATAATAACAAAATGCATCTGCTACATGTTTTTGATATTTCACAGTATATGATTTAGTTTGATCTTGCTCACATGTATCAATTTTAGGTAAGAGAGATTCAAAATCAGCATATATAGTATATGGTACTCTCATTTTTCTTTCATGATTTTTAAATTGAATAACTTCATCTTTTTTAGGCATATTAATTGTGACAGCCTCTTTACAGTATTCCTCATGTATCTTTAATCTTTCCTCAGAATAAAAATGATTTAAACATCTATCACATAAAAATATTTGATTATTATTAATTTGTGATCTGATCAAACTATTCATATTTTTAATCCAACAATAATGATCTTTCATATAAAACAAGTTTACATGTTTTTCTAATTTATTGTTAGTTATTCTAAGTGGATAAATTGAACCATCATAACTATAAACATTTACAGATATATTATTTAGTTTTTCAAATTTCTTAATATTGTCTAATGAAACAGGAAAATCAATACCTTTAAAATTTAATTCATCTTTATATTGTTCATATTTTGACACTCTTTGAGGATCTTTTTTTACAGGATGAATTGCTGATAATATTGACCACATAAAACATTTATTATCTTTATTTTTTACATTTATTATGGCTTGTTTAGATTTAATTTTTTCAGGTAAATCAATATAACTTGATCCTCTCAAGGGTTGATACTTATTTATTCTCAATTCTAAAAATTTAATTTCTTCAAGACTCCAACCAGATCCTTTTGATATAAAATCATCAGATTCATTTATTAAGTTGTCAATAACATAATCATAAAAAGTATGTAAATCATTAGATTTTAATATAATTTGATTCTCAGTTTTGAATGTAAATTCTTGAATTTCTTCATTCAATTTATACAAACAAAACAATTTAAAATTTACCTTTATTCCATTAAATTCTTTCATAATATGCTTTATTTTTTCTATTACAACCTTTCTTTTCTCTTCTAAAATTTCTAGAGGGATTTTAATATTATTAAAATTATTAATTCTATATGATCTTAATCTAGATTTATAAGCAGTTTCATAGTCCTTAATTTCTACATTACCTTCATCTAATGCTTTTTTATGTTTTCGACTTGATATGTGATTTTCTAAATGTTTATAATATATACCGCAAATAATACATTTTCTTTTTTGTTTTGATCTTTTAATCATTAAGTCTTTCTTTATATGTTCTTCTTCATCTTCATAATATTTTCCACATATACGACATTTTCTATCTTCTGTAAATAACTTTTCAAGATTTTCTTCTACTGTAAATACATTTTCTTCAGGAAAGACAGATTTAAAATCATTTTTATCAAATCTTAAATTAAAAGAATCAAAAATCTTTTTAATTTTTTTACGTTTTTTAGGTTTATCAATAAATATTTTTTTCTTTTTTTCCAAGTATGCTGACAAATCTAAATTTAATAAATCTACTAAAACAGGTTTATATTCACCTGTTTTTCTGATATATTTAGTTAATAATTTAATTAAATCAACCTTCTTACAACCTTTAGGTTGTTTAATATTCAATAATTTTACTACTTTTCTAAGTTCATTAATAGTCTTTGACTTTAATGTAAACTCCATTTATTAGGAAACATTTTTTGTAATACTTTTTCCATGCTTACTATGATAATTACTTTTCAAATGTCTCTTTTTGTGTGTATATGTATATTGCTTTCCACATTCACATATATATTTTTTATATTTAATTATGGATTCACAACATTTGCAACGACTTTGGGAATTAATTTTTCCATTTCTATGATATATGTGTCATGAGAAACATGACATTTGTTTATAAATGTGACTTACACACGCTAATTTTAATAACGCTGTTTTTAATTAAAATGGGAATTAGAACTTTTTATTGATTTAAAAATTACTTTAGCTTTGAAAACTTTTGGAATATAGATTAAGGCAGTTGCTAGGCAAAAATAGCCATTTTCAAAAAAGTACTTTCTCACGCTCTTTGCACATCTGCAGAAAAACAATCTCACAGCTGCAACTTAGGAGTTTGGTTCCAGTGAGCATACTTGCCCCCCCCCCTTTTTTAGAGAACACGTGCAGTTTGTACATAGCAGGACCACAACGGTCAAAATTACTTTCTTGCTGAGAACCTTTTCCCATTGGTAATATAAAACTTGTATGTACGCCCCGTCAGGATAGTCATGGGCAGTTTTCAGAAGAAGCTATAATTCCTGTCAACAGTAAGAATTTACTGACTAAAGTTACACCCTCAAAAATAAAGACTTCAGCAGATTTCACAGATGGGCAAAACATTCTCCGAAAAGGGGTAAGCAACATCGCACCCCAACTTTTAGCATGGACAAGGCTAACATCCAATAAGAACGAATTGTATGTACAGGAGTGGCCAATCATACGTAAGTACAGTACAGCGCCACTGAGAAAATGACGGCAAGTGTAAAATAAAAAATAAAAAAATTTTCTCTCTTGGAGGCGGCCGGCCTGCGGGTCGGACCGCTGAGGTCCTCTTCCTTATTGTGAGCAGATTTTTGCATAATAGATGATTCTGGCCCTGCTCTTCAACCATGAAGGTTGTTTACTAGCTTTGGTCCATGGAGACCTATAAACACACTCAGCATTCGGACTATGTGTCCAATTTTTAAAGAAAAACATACAACAATTGCTCCTTGAATTTAATAGTTATGATGACGAATAATTAAGCCTCGTCTTCGACGACTGATTCATTAAGCTTCGTCTTCGGACGACTGATTACTAATAGACCAACGAATATTAAATACAACATTTGAATGATTTGTAACTTAAAGATTTGATCCAATAAAGAACCAAGAATATGTTGTCTACTGTGATGAGTGCCTGACTCGCTTCAATTGATCCCAATTGATCTAGACATGTCAACAGAAGGCATCATTATTATTATATATGAAAATCCTGCCATTGGACCACCAAAAGGGGTAGTTGCCTGCTACTGCTTCAAATATATGTAAGTCAAACTCTTCTTATTTGATAACATCCACACCGCTAATGAAGGCTTAGAATTGACAAAGATGAACTTGTATTATTAATCATGGATGATCTCCAGTCATTTGGCGACATCAGATATTGCTATAATTGAACTTTGATCTTAAAAATTACGACCTTAATGAACTGTAATAGAACTTGTATCACGTAACATAATGTAGAATCAATCCTCCTTAAAACGAGAAAGAACATAAAAAAAAAAGTTAAAATTTGAGAATGCAAATAAGAATGTTAAAGGTAATTGTTGCATCATTATGTATTAATATTGGATTAGACATTGGTATGAGTTAGATTGTTAATTTTACAACCATTAGTATATTATGATTGTTTGTTCTTTTAATTACATATAAATATAAAAATAATAAATGAATTTTTTGGCCAATTTAAATCTCTTCTTTGTTGCTTATAGTATTTTTGAATTTATTAATTTAACATTTTATTTCAGCATTGGAGAATGAGGAGCTTAATATTAATCTTTACCACTATATCATTTTTTTTTAATATCAGAAACATTCACGGCTCTTTCTTTTTATAATGTTTCCTAATATTTCTGGTGCTCGTGACCAGTCGAACCTGGATTCAAAATTATTTGCACCCTGCTGAATTATTTCTGGTGCTCGTGACCAGTCGAACCTGGATTCAAAATTATTATTTGCACCCTGCTGAATTATTTTTGGTGCGCGTGACCAGTCGAATCTGGATCCAAAATTTTACTTGCACCCTGCTGATATTTTGATGGAAATTTTAAAATTGGTTTAAAAGGAAATTGTACTGTAAACTAAATCTAAGAAGGCAATGAATGATAATGAGGTCAAAATTAATAATTTAAAAAGGCAATAAGAGTGTGGACCAGTTAAATAATTTTTTGTTGCAAATAATGATAATAATAATAATAAAAAAAAAAAAGTTGGTAAAAAAAATGTTAAGAAAGAGTGAAGCAACACTCAGTGATAGCAGAAAAGGATTAATCATAAAATCACTTAAATATACATTTAAAAGTATATAATAAATGCAAATATTAGATCAAAAAAAATTATTGTAAATTGGACAGATCAGAGTACTCTGATTTAAATGATAAACGATAATTATAGTGAAATTGAAAATAGATATTTATCAAATAAACGCAGTAACTGAATTGTTTTTACTATGTGGAATTTAACAGAAGTGTATTTATATGTATGATAGTACAAAAAAAATATCTTACAGTAGATACTTATTTTATAATTGATATTGTACAAATTTTGATATTTGATATTTTACATCTTTGCAAATTTTATTTTATATGTGTATACTGTTTTATATGTATTTTGGGGGATATCTGAACAAGACAAGCTTCAAATAGATAACTTTTGATCTAATTTATAGTGACAAAATGGAAGCTAACGATAAAAATAAAGATAATAATGACAGTGAAAACAAAAAACTTAGACAACAAGTCCAAAAATTAGTAAATTCCATGCAAGGAAACAAAAATTTTGCAAACATGTCACTTTTGCAACTTTTAAAGAGATTTAATGGTGAGGCAGAGGAAGATATAGATTTTTTTTTCAAACAGTTTGAAGAGATTGCTCAAATTGCCCAATGGGACAGCAGCAACAAATTAATCATAATCAAAACTTTAATAGCAGGCAAAGCACTGCAATTTATTATCAATAATCAAGAAATAGCCAGTACTAGTAATTATGAGGAATTTAAAAATAAACTGACTCTAAAATTCAAAAAGACACAAAATTTTGCAGATTTGCAGCAGGAATTTCAAGCAATATCTCAGGGACCTAGGCAATCTATCAACGAAATAGCTGAAGCAGTTGAGAATGCCACTGCAAAGTATACTAAATCACTAAACAAAAATGATTCAGAAATATCAAAATTCATAGATAACCTTAAAATGACAAAATTTTTGGACGCACTAAGAAATGACGTCAAAATAGAAACAAAAAAAAGAGGACCCTCCACATTTTTAGAAGCATTAAATATTGCAAGAACAATAGAGAAAGTATTAGAGGAAGAGCAAAAATTAAATAATATAAATACTTCAGAAATGCCACATATAAATGAAATCAGAGAGCAGCAAGACTCCACATATTTTTTAATTCAAAATCTAATAGCAGAGGTTAACGCTCTGAAAACATTGAAGCAGAATCAAAGCACTACAAAAGAGAATTTAGGAGAAGGTAACAGTAATGCAGAAAATAAAAACATTGTTTGTTCAATGTGTAATCAGAATCACATTACCATTGATTGCCATCATTATAAAAATATGAAAAGAGAGCAAAACAGTCAACAGAGGGGCAGTCAGAATACCTTTAGAAGTCACCCATACAGAGGAAACAATTATTATAGAGGAAACAATTATTATAGAGGAAACAATTACTATAGAGGGAACAATAGCAATCAGATGAATTATTATCAAAGGAGTAATGATAGAAACCAAAATTATCAACAAAATTTCACAGCTAATTCAAATTATCAGCAAAATTCAAGGAGAGGAGCACAAAATTATAATAACCAACAACACTTTTTTAGACAAAGCAATCAGCAACAGGATTTTCTCAGGGGAAGGCGATAAATGAGCACTTTAACTCAACGTCCCGTTTGTCTTCCAGTGAAATGGGTGTAAGATATCATAATATGCAGAGAAATAAAAAGTTTCAAAATGTAAGATACAACAAACATAATTTTAAAACAAAATGTGACAAATCTATTCAAATTCGAAGTACTAAAATAAATAAATCAGTACAAACTGAAAAATGCAATGCTAATAAACACACACAAACTCAAAATGCTAATGTGGACAGAGATACACAGACACAGAGTGACATCGAAGAAACAATAGCTTCATGTGCAACTAATGAAACATTACTGCAAGTAAACAAATTACCTCTACTGCAAATTTCAATTAATAACTTTAAAGCAAATGCAATGATAGATTCAGGATCTACAATCTGTTTGATAAGTAATAACCTTTTTGAAAGAATCAAAGAATCAGGAATGAAAATCAAATATCTTTCTAAATGTGTATCTATACATGCAATTAACGGATCAAAAATTCCATTCAGACATGCCATAGAATTAGGATTCAAAATTAATAAGAAATATTTCAAAAACACTTTTTTTATCACAAATGACTCTTGGTACACCACATATGATATGATTTTAGGATTTGACTTTTTGAAAATAAACAAAATTATATTAGATATGTCCAGCAATAAATTAATCATGCCAAACTGTGAATTTCAATTGGGAATAGCAGAAGAAATTAATAATGTAAATAAGATCCAAGTAGATGACAACATCAGATATTGTAAACATAGTCAAAATCAAAATATTGCAAATAACCAGAATGCAGAATCTAATACAGAATTTGAGAATAGAGAAAATGTAAATAGTAACAGTCAAATTCAAAATGCAAATAAACAACAGAATTCAAGAAAACAGATTAAAAGCAAACAGAAGGCTGATAATTCGATTACTTTGGTGAGCAAAACAAAACTTGAACCTTTTACAACAGAAATCGTCGAAGTCAAAAGCAAGAAATCTATCAAAGCAAACACTGAATTTTTAATAGAACCTTATGTGAATTATTTAGATATTGAAGTAGAGAGAGGTATAATTAAGAGCAATAATGACAACAAACTATTTATTTTTATAACTAACAACTCAAATAAACCAGTGACTGTTAGTAAAGAAACAAAATTAGCTAACATTTCAAAAAATTTTGAAATTGTCAATAATGCACAAAATAAGGAAATGAATACAAATATTGAAACAGTCAATGCTTTAACCCATGAACAAATTTTAAAATTAAGAGAGGAGCAATTTTCTACAGAGGACTTCAATTTAGATCATTTAGACAAGAAGCAAAAAGCAATTGTACAGAGAATGCTGAAACAAAATTCAGCCGCCTTTTCAAAAAATTATGGGCTGTACAGAAAAAGTGGTACCTGAATTTCATGTCCTAAATCAATATCCGATTCAATGTAAGCCATATAAAGTACCACATTTACTAAAGAGCATAGCATACAAAGAAATCCAAAATTTACTGAAGAATGGCATAATTGAGGAGACTACCAGCAATGTAGCATTCCCCGCCTTATTTATCAGAAAGAAAGATTCAAGTAAATCAGACAAACCAGAGAATCAGAAGCTTAGAATGACAATAGATTACAGATTACTAAACAGTTACCTAGTAAAATATCACTTTGCAGTAGACCAAATACATGATATACTGCAAGAAGTATCAGGCAAGAAGTTATACTGTGTTCTGGACCTTAAAAGTGCATTTTTCCAAATCAAATTAAGAGATGTTGACAAAAACCTCCTCAGCTTCACCACCGAGTGGGGTAATTTTTCACCCACAAGACTTCCTTTCGGTACTGCTAACAGCACTAGCTACTTTGCAAAATTAATACATAAATGCCTGGGTGATATTAGAGATAAAGGAGTGAGATATTTCTTGGACGACATAATTGTCGCAGGCGATACTTTTCAACAAGTACTCGAAACCCTACAATTAGTGTTCGACAGGTTGATATCTTACAACTTGACTCTCGATCCAAAGAAAGTGCAGCTTTTCAAGTCAGAGATAGAATACTTAGGATTCAAAATTAATAACAGAGGATATTCACCTTCTGACAAAAATATTCAAAAAATTCAAAATTTTCCAGTACCAAAGTCAGCTAAACAAGTCAAAACTCTTTTAGGCATGACTAACTATTTTAGATCACTGATTGAGAATTATGCAGGTATTGTACAACCTCTAATTAATTTAACAAAAAAAAGTAAAAAATTTATTTGGTCTCAAGAATGCCAGGAAGCACTAGAAAATCTACAAAACATAATTTTAAAAGAGCCAATAGTCAAGAATGCAAACTTCAAAAAACCTTTTTTTCTAATTTGCGATGCCTCACTACAGGCCGTATCTGCCATTCTATCTCAGGAATATAATGGACAAATGCACCCTGTAAAATTTTTCTCGAGAAAACTCAGAGATACAGAATCGAGATATCCTAGTATAAAAAGAGAACTGCTTGCAATTTATGAGGGAGTGAAACATTTCCAGGATTACTTGGTCGGTGCAGAATTTGAAATTCAAAGCGATGCAAAGGCATTATCTTATCATTTAGCATTGGAAAAAGCTAATGATATAGAGAGCAGATGGTTACTTTTTCTGCAATCCTTCAAATTTAAAGTAAAGTACATCCAAGGAAAAGATAACCCCGCTGATTATATGTCCAGAGAAATATTTCAACAAAACACAGTAAATGAACTAATTAATCATATATTTGAAACTGAAAATAAATTAAACCATGAAAATATATTAAGAGAACAATTAAAGGATAAGAAATTAATCAAAATTAGAAAAATATTGGAAGATAAGGATTTGAACTCAAGATATGAGAATTATAAAATTGACTCAAATGATAATCTATTAAAATTCAAACTTAAAGCAAAAAATAAATCACCTAATGCAATAAAGATTGTAATTCCAAGAAGCTTACAAAGAATTACTATACAAGCTGCTCACGTTGCCCACTTTGGCATAAGTAAGACTTACAACAAAATCAAAAGACTTTACTTCTGGAGTGGAATGTTCTCAGACACTAAGAATTTTTGCTTAAATTGTGAGAGATGCCTAAAATTTAAATCTAAACAAATCAAAAGACAAGAAATTCAATTACAGAACAAAAATATACAAGTAGGAGAGCAAATAGCTATAGACCTGGTTGGGAAGCTCGTTAGATCATCTGGTCAACACCATTACATTGTGACCATTGTCGACCACCTAAGCAGATATCTGGAAGCAATCCCAGTAAGATCCATTACTGCACAAAGCATTATCAATGTACTTTCCCAGTATATCAGTAGATTCGGGGCTCCTAAAGTCTTGATCTCGGATAACGGGTCGCAGTTTACTGCTAAGGAATTCACAGACTTCCTGAAGGATATGAACATTTCCCATCATCGCAGCAGTTTATATAGACCAATGAGCAACGGATTATTAGAAAAATGCCACTTTTTACTCAAGAATTCCATCGCATGCTTAGCTAATGAGTCATTCAACTGGGACAAGCAAATTCTAGTTTTCAAAAATGAATATAATAACTCAAAACACATTATTACAGGATATACTCCAGCACAAATTTTTTTCAACCGTGAAGTGAGAACACCTTTTGATATGCATATGGATACTAAATACACTAATTTAACCTTGAAGCAATTTGTAGAGGAAGCTAAGAAAGCACACCAAGAGATAATCCAGAAAATTTACAAAAATCAGGCAGAAGCCAATTCAAAGCAAAAGAAATATTTTAAAGCTGCAAGATCATATGAACTAAAAATTGGTGACACTATATATTTAAAAAATTTTATACCTGCAGCACCTTTAAAACCAAAATTTTCAGGTCCATATACGATAAAAAGAATCATAAGAAATAAAAATGCAATTATTGAAAATGAAGAGAAAACTATAAAAGTACATTTTGACAAATTATTCGTAGTGCCTAAGATTAAAACACATCTGAAGGAAAACACTCAAGTGGACAATTAAAGCTCAAAACATTTGGCAAGCATCTTCTATATGTGACGACATAGAACGGAGAACCTTGTACTTCATGCTGGCGTGAATTGCAATCTTAAGAAATTTATTTTCTTGTGCCATAGTATGTTGCTTAAATAAATCTAACTTCAGTAGTTAATCTTGAAGTGTGAGTAAAATTATGTACTTAAAGGATAATCATAAAATATATTTACATGAAAATTTTCTTTAAAATTCAAGGCTTCACTTTACAAATAAAATAATCACTAAAATGGAATAATACTTTTTTTGCTATACAACTACAATTTCGCTATAACACCCTTTTGAGATTTTAATTTCCACCACGTACACATTCATGCACTTAATTCACTGGGAACTTTTATTTAGAAATTTTTTTTAGATAAATTTTGTGTGCCTGTAGGCAATTAGGAAAATTTAATTATCAAGTAAGACATGCTTGAGTGATCACCAAGCATTCGCTTGATTCTCTTTTCTCGAATAGTTAAGTGCTAATTGATGCATTGTGGTAAGGAATCTGTTGCTGAACGTTTTTTTGTAACATGGGAGGAGGTCAGAGACGAAACTCAAAGTATAATCATTGCAGAACTTAAACATACACTTTTTATTGCAATACACAAACATTGTTGAAATTTTTTGGAGAAATTGATGAAAGTGAGAGAATAAAGGGAATAAGAAACTAAAAGTTATGTATTGAGGAAAGAAAACAATTACATTGAAAATTGGAATAATTCGGAACAAAATGAGCTTATATGAACGAAAGTGATAAAAAATGAAGGAATCAATTACGATAAACAATTATGCATAGAAAGATAACGATAGCTATCGATAAAAATAAAATGTGAGAGAAAATATGGATTAATACACACATTTGATAAAGAAAGAGATTGGATTTACAAATTTATATAGTGTATATTTTGTGTAACATTTGAACGTAGAATTTTGTGCAAATTGGAACAGATATTTGTATATATATATATTTTTTGAACATATTTTTTGATACCATACGATATTGTGCAATATCTTATTATGCTATTTTACTATATATAGATTTTGAGTATAAAAATTTTGGGTAAACAACATTTGTATATGAATATTTTGAGAATTTATGCTATTACATACGAAAGAACAAATTTGTGTGCATAACTTGATATTTTACATAACGTTTCACCATAAGGATGTTGCAAAAAATTTAGCAGACGCAAGTGCAATAACAGAATAAAAGAATTCGAAGGCCAGGTAAATAGAAACTGTATACTGTGAATTACTTAAGCAAATAATCTTATCAGAAAAACCTGATAATTATAGGATATGTTCGAAACAGAGGTAAAATTACTTAAAAACTTCGAAATATTAAATTCTAGCTTAAAGTAAAATCGAGTTTACAAAATTTTTCCCGCTTGCAATTCAAAAACTGATTGTCTGCAAGACCTTCTAAAATTAGCAAAACTAATTTTATACATAAAGCTTCTACTCTCCGTCATGAAAAAGCACACGTTCACCGATAATCAAAATTGGTTTTCGCCGCGAAAATGCCTTCATAGGACCGACCGGAAATTTGAAAGTCTCGTCAAACTTTTTCCCTTCTCAGATTTTCGCTAATCCGTAATCTTCGTTCATTTCCGAAGCAGACAGTTGGAGTGAGAGAAAGAGGGTGATTGACGGCCGCCTTGGCCATTCAGCGGTGGGCAAAGAGAGTGCGTTGGCATGGCAACATAGACGCTACTGCTTCTGGCGCTTGTTGACAAGGAGATTTGTTAGAAGATTTTGTATTTCGCAAAGGATTCGCTTGTTTTGACACTTTGCACATAATTTGAGTAGCACATCCTAGCTTTACGGTGATATGTTTTTAATGTGAATGAAGTAAATTCGTCATTATGAACAAAAATTATAATTTTACATATATATATCAACAAAATTGGATATAAATTGCACATATTATTGAACATTGAATATTTTAAGAGATTTTGATTGTTTGTTTACATTTGAAAATTTCATGTTTTTTTTTTTTTTGTTACATATTGAAACAATGCGCAAACATTTAAGTGTATATACATATGAATTCTACTATAACTTTATGCCTTTTGATAAACAATTGATTATTTTTGAGAATATATAAGAATGATTACATGAATAGAAAAATGTATATAATTTATGTGATGAATATGGTTGTTATTTTACTATTATTAATGATGTGATGTAAAGGATGTTAAAATTTAAAAATTCAGATTGAATTGAAACTTAATTGATACTTGAAGGACGGATGTCAAATGTTCTTTCTCTGCTCTACGGAGGATATGTCATGAGAAACATGACATTTGTTTATAAATGTGACTTACACACGCTAATTTTAATAACGCTGTTTTTAATTAAAATGGGAATTAGAACTTTTTATTGATTTAAAAATTACTTTAGCTTTGAAAACTTTTGGAATATAGATTAAGGCAGTTGCTAGGCAAAAATAGCCATTTTCAAAAAAGTACTTTCTCACGCTCTTTGCACATCTGCAGAAAAACAATCTCACAGCTGCAACTTAGGAGTTTGGTTCCAGTGAGCATACTTGCCCCCCCCCCCTTTTTTAGAGAACACGTGCAGTTTGTACATAGCAGGACCACAACGGTCAAAATTACTTTCTTGCTGAGAACCTTTTCCCACTGGTAATATAAAACTTGTATGTACGCCCCGTCAGGATAGTCATGGGCAGTTTTCAGAAGAAGCTATAATTCCTGTCAACAGTAAGAATTTACTGACTAAAGTTACACCCTCAAAAATAACTTCCCGGCCGTCCATACAGTTACCTTACACCTTTCTGGTAGGTCGGACGGTCTGGGTCTCAACAACAACAATCCTCAAAAATAAAGACTTCAGCAGATTTCACAGATGGGCAAAACATTCTCCGAAAAGGGGTAAGCAACATCGCACCCCAACTTTTAGCATGGACAAGGCTAACATCCAATAAGAACGAATTGTGTGTACAGGAGTGGCCAATCATACGTAAGTACAGTACAGCGCCACTGAGAAAATGACGGCAAGTGTAAAATAAAAAATAAAAAAATTTTCTCTCTTGGAGGCGGCCGGCCTGCGGGTCGGACCGCTGAGGTCCTCTTCCTTATTGTGAGCAGATTTTTGCATAATAGATGATTCTGGCCCTGCTCTTCAACCATGAAGGTTGTTTACTAGCTTTGGTCCATGGAGACCTATAAACACACTCAGCATTCGGACTATGTGTCCAATTTTTAAAGAAAAACATACAACAATTGCTCCTTGAATTTAATAGTTATGATGACGAATAATTAAGCCTCGTCTTCGACGACTGATTCATTAAGCTTCGTCTTCGGACGACTGATTACTAATAGACCAACGAATATTAAATACAACATTTGAATGATTTGTAACTTAAAGATTTGATCCAATAAAGAACCAAGAATATGTTGTCTACTGTGATGAGTGCCTGACTCGCTTCAATTGATCCCAATTGATCTAGACATGTCAACAGAAGGCATCATTATTATTATATATGAAAATCCTGCCATTGGACCACCAAAAGGGGTATGTTGCCTGCTACTGCTTCAAATATATGTAAGTCAAACTCTTCTTATTTGATAACATCCACACCGCTAATGAAGGCTTAGAATTGACAAAGATGAACTTGTATTATTAATCATGGATGATCTGCAGTCATTTGGCGACATCAGATATTGCTATAATTGAACTTTGATCTTAAAAATTACGACCTTAATGAACTGTAATAGAACTTGTATCACGTAACATAATGTAGAATCAATCCTCCTTAAAACGAGAAAGAACATAAAAAAAAAAGTTAAAATTTGAGAATGCAAATAAGAATGTTAAAGGTAATTGTTGCATCATTATGTATTAATATTGGATTAGACATTGGTATGAGTTAGATTGTTAATTTTACAACCATTAGTATATTATGATTGTTTGTTCTTTTAATTACATATAAATATAAAAATAATAAATGAATTTTTTGGCCAATTTAAATCTCTTCTTTGTTGCTTATAGTATTTTTGAATTTATTAATTTAACATTTTATTTCAGCATTGGAGAATGAGGAGCTTAATATTAATCTTTACCACTATATCATTTTTTTTTAATATCAGAAACATTCACGGCTCTTTCTTTTTATACTGATTCCTGATAATATGTAAAACTCATTTACTGATTTCATAGTCAAACAGTGTATGCACTTTTTTGTAACCTCCATTTATTAAGAAACATTTCTTGAAATACTTTGTAAGAAATCATTCCATATTTTTTCATATTTCTTTTTAACTTTTTGGACTTTTATATTATTTTCAATATTAAAAATATCACAAATCTTTTTTATAAAATAGTAATAGTTAATTGATTTTTCATAATACATAAAATCTAAAAATTTTAAAAACATATCCTCAACTTCTTGAGAAATATTATATCTCCTTCTTAATCGATTAAAATAACAAACTCTACTATTATATCTTTGTTTTAAACTTTCGTAATCGATAACATAAAAATATTCTTCTTCTTCTGAATCATAGATTAATTTCATCTTATTTATACTAATTCAGATGTCCAACTATTAAATTCATCAGGATATCCTAGCCATTTTACAAAATATTTATTTCCTTTCTTTTTTATGATTTTTTCAATTTTATATACATCATCTTTTTTATTATATTTTACCATTTCATTTTCATAAAAAGTTCCTTCAATTTCTTTACTGTTTAAATCTTTTAATCGATAAGTAATTGGATCTGTTTTCAATACTTCAGAAACTATAAAAATCTCTTCAGTGAATGTAGAATCATCTACTTTCCTGAATGTTTTCTTAATTGTAGATATTCTAACACTATCCCCTATCTTAAATTTAGGTTTTTTCATAATCTTTTTAGTATATAAATTTTTATAAACTTGAGATTCATTTTCTCTAGCCTCAACAGGTGTCATTTTTATAGATCTATGATATGAATTGTTATAATTTTTAAGTAATTTAGGTAATACATCAATATATCTTTTAGTATTGTTAGCATGCATATATTTTATAATTTTTTCTCTTATACTTCTATTAAATCTCTCAGCTATTGCAGATTTTATTTCTTTATTTTTAGTTGTAAACCAATGTATATTATTATCTTTAAATAATTTTTGTGTCTGTTTTCCTGTAAATTCAGTACCTTCATCTGTTAAAATGAATTTTGGTATTCTTTCTTTAAAAACTTGTTTAAAACCTTGTACTACTTCTTCAGATGTTTTTCTTTTTATAGGAAAAGCCCAAGCATATTTATTAAAAGCATCTATAACCGTTAATAAATAATTAGTTCCATCATTATATTTGCTATAATTTTTTATAAATAACAAATCAGCGTCAAATTGATTATTACTGTTTGGAACATAAACCCTTCTTCTTTTAAATTTACGAATGACAGGTTTATATCTAGTACATCTTGTTCATGTAAAAATTCTTCAACATTAGGTAACCCTGTTTTTCTTTTCAATTCTTGAATACCACAATAACCTGTTTCTGGATTATAATAAACCTCTTTTAAATTCCTAAAAAAGTATTCTTTTTACTTCCACAAATAGTACAGATACCTTTACCCATTCGTTTATTATTTTTAAAAGTAGTTTTATGATAATTTTTAGTTGGGGTTTTATCTTTACACTTGACACAATATATAGAAAGACCTAATCCAAAAGTTTTTTTAACTTTAATAATAGGTTTAATAATTCCTCTAGCTAATCTTTCTTGAAATGTTGGATCTTGTATAGCATTTAAATTATCTATTAATTTTTGATCAGCAACATGTCTCAGTTTTGTATCTTTTGTTTTATTGTAATCAATATCATGTTCTTTACAGGCTTTATCAACTCTTTATTCCAGGATCACCTCTTTTTAATCTTTTTTCTAATTTTGTATTTGGACCACAATATTGATATCCTGGTAAATGCATTTCTGGAAGATTTACTTTATCTTGTATCCATCCAACAATATCACCACCTTTCTTTTTTTTACAAACCATTTATTTATTTAGAAATTTATATCCATTCAATTGCATTTGTTTTACGTATTTTTCAACTGGATTAAATTTTAAACTTTTTATGAAATCCTTTTCACACATATAAATTTTTTCTTCTGTCATATCCTTAGCTTTAAACGAATTAATGAGTTCTTTATAAAAATTATAACAATGTCTATATTCTTCTTTCCTTTCTGCTATTTTTAATGTGAGATCTATGGCTTCTACTATACCAACTGATAAACTTAAAAATGCAAGAGGTAGAAAGGCTATTGTTGATAAACCTGTTCCACTTAGAATAACCTTACTTACTGATAATGAAATACTTATCTTTTGATACATATTTCTACTCTTTCTGTAAACATATAATCTTTTTTCTAAATATACATCCATTTATATAGGATTAAATTTTTTCCTGTATCTCATTTCAGGATTCACTAAATCTAACATAAAAAAATCATATTTTTCTTGAACACTTTTATTATACATTTGTTTGAATTCTTCAGTACTTAATAAACCATCTATCTCTCTTATAATCTGTTGAATTTCTTTAGATTGTAGAGTGAAAAATATATCGTAATTACAGTTCCTTCTTATATTGATAGGTGTTAAAAAATATGACTGAGTTAAATAAATAAAGGATGCGTTTTTCTTTCTACCTCTGATAAATAATTCTTCGATGTTTTTTTGATCTTTCTCAATCACACAATCATCAAAAATAACTAAATTCTTTAATGTAGGATTTAAATCATCTACAGTAATAAAATTTTGATCTGAAGAAAATAATACTTTTTTTTTTAATTTATCATATAATTTTAATAATCTTTTCTTATTCTTTATATTCTTACATTTCAAAATATCTTCTCTTTCTATATCTTCAAACAATGTATATTTTTCTTGTAATTTAGAATATTTAGGTTCGTATAAATCTTTTGCACATATATATAATGTATTAAAAATAATAAATCATAATTCAAATTTAACAGTAAATTTGTTTTACCTGAACCTGAAGATCCTACTATAAGCAATCTAAATGGATGTTTAGGTAACAAAGGATGTTGTTTAGGATCAGGTAATTCTTCTGGTTCTGTGTAATCTTTAATTTTTATCATAATTTACTAGCAGTAAAAATAAAATTTGCTGCAGTAAAAAATTAATATTATATAAATGAACTTAGAAAAAGAACGGAAACACAAGTTTTTAAAGCAAATAAAAGATTCAATTAAAATAGTAAAAATAGAAAAAGAAATAAGAAAGAATAATGAAGATCAACTAAAAGAAAAAATAGGTATTCAAAAGACCTTAGAAGAATTTCATAAACCAATCACTCAAGAAATTGAAAAATATGAAAAATCAAATAAAGAGGTTGTGAAAAGTATTCAAAATGTTGTAGAAAATATTTCATTTCCATCTATAGAAGAGCCTATTGAAGCTGTGAAAGAATTAGTATCTTATACTTATGATATCGATCAAAATTTAAATTTAAAATATTTAAAAGAGGAAAAATTATACAGACCGTCAGTATTTTTAAACGATCAAGAAAAATTAGAGGAGATGTATGGAAGAGCTAAACAGTTAAAAGAAGGATTATCTAAGAAAAGAGGCAACTTAAAAAGTACAATTTCTAGGGCTAAAAATTTTTCAGAGGAGGAATTAAACCAGAAAGAGAATGATATAAAATAAATTAAAAATAAAGAAAATATGTTGCAAAATTATATGCATAGATTAAATATGATTCGAAGTAGTAAAGAAATGAAGGTAGGTAAAGGATTGAATGTATTATCAAATTTAACAGAAAAAATATGTAACGGAAGTAAATCAAAGAAATTGTATAATCAAGTAACTTTATTGTTAGATATGTTATTAAAAAATAAAGAAATGACTTATAATGATGTACAACGATATCATAAACAATTTCTCTGTTAATAAATGATAAAATATAAAGTTTATTTGAGTGAAGGTCAGAAAAATAAACTTAAATCAGCTTTTAAAAATAAAGTAGAAGTAACATTACAAATAGATAAATCTAAAACTCCTAATCATGAGATGTATTTAACTAAAACTCAAATTAATCATATTATGATAAAAAAAGAATTACAATCAGTAAAACTCAATTAGATAAAAATGGAGGATTTTTACCATTTCTAGCGGCACTTATACCCTCTTTAATAACCGCTGCTAAATTAGCAGTTCCAGCATTAGCAACAGGTGCTTTATCAGGATTAGCTAGTTCAGCTATGCAAAAAAAGGGATCTGGGAAAAAAAAACTTGGAAAGGGAATATATCAACAGTGGGAATCAGTGACAAAATGATTAAAGATAATATGAAAAATGAAAAAGGATTTCGAGGTGTGTTTACCTCCGATTTATTACCTAAAACAATAGGAAAATTTGAAAATGGAATCATTAATTTAGATGTATCAACAGGTCCCGGAACTCTTTGGGTTTGTTATTATAATGATCCTAAATATAAATATGTGGAATATTTTGATCCGTTTGGTGAATATGACAATATGAAGAAGGACTATATTCCTAAAAATATTAAATCATTTCTTGTTACATCCAATAAAAAAATAGGTTATAATGATAGTTTTTTACAGAAACCTTCATCTATGAAATGTGGTATATTTTGTATGAAATATATAAGAGAAAGGAATAAAGGTATATCACCTAAAAATGTTCTCAAATCATTTCCTACACAAAAACCTAGTGACTATAATGAAAATTTTGTTATGTATAAATGATAAAATTAAAATCTGAAGGTCATGAGAAATCAGAGGAATTTACTGTAAATTTTATTACACCTCTTAAAATAAAAAAATTAGCTCTACACTCATTCTCTATGGAAGTTTCCTGGTTTAATATAAGTAAGAATTATGGAAATAACAAATTTAGAATGTATACATTAGACAAAGATATAAAAATCAGTTTAGACACAGATATAACAATTATTATCTCAAATGGTAATTATACTGTAAGAGGTTTAAATGAGTATATGATGAAAATATTTGGTAAGGATCCACCTGTGAAATTTGGTATTATTGAAGCAAGACAAAGAATATCTATTAAACTGAAAAAAAATTGGGTAATTGATTTTACAAAAAGTAACTTTCATAAAATTATAGGCTTTTTAAATCCTACATATGGAAGTTATGATGAAGAAACAGAGGTTGAAGGTGAACATATTGCTGATATATCTAATGGAAATGATAATATTTATATTCACTGTGATGTTGTAAAAGGATCTTTAATAAATCAATATAATTCAGAAGTTATATATTCTTTCACTAATAAAAGCCCTCCAGGTAGTATAATTTCAAAAGAATTTAATAATTGGATATTTTTTCCTGTTAAAGTGGATCCTGTTGAAAGAATAAAAATGAGGATTACTAATCAAAAAGGTGAATTAATAGATTTAAATAAAGGAGCTGTAGAATTTAATTTTATTTCTTCTTAAATAAATGAATAGAAGAAAAAGTAAAAAAATACAAGGATTTTTAAAGGTTTTATTGAAACCTAAGAATATATTAAATGAAATATTTTCTATGAAAAAGAAAGGAGGTGGTTTAAAAATTCTTCCTAAATAAATGATTTATGATTTAAGTGATACTCGTTATTATTATAACGATCACATTAAAAGTTATGAATTAAGAGAAATTCATCCAAAAGAACATAGTTCAGATGAGAATGCTACCTATGTTTTTCATATTAATGATACTAAAGCAAAAATTTTATATTCTAGAGGATATCTTGAACTAAAATTAAAAATTACAAAAAATGATAAATCATCCATTGGAAACGAAAATGTGAGTCTGGTAAATGGCGGAGGTTTTATTAAAACTTTAAAAGTACATATAGGAGATACTGAAATTGAATCAAATACACAGTCAAATTTTTCAATCATGAATCATGTTTTAAGATTAATTCATTATACTCCTGATTATGTAACATCACAAGCTCAAAATGAATTTTTTTATCTAGATACATCTGATTCAGCTGACCGTAATGAGTTTAAATATGATGGTACTTTAGAAGATACTACTAAAATAACTGAATTTTTTAATAATTTGAAAATGAATAAAGATTATAACGAAGGATTCGTAAAGAGATGGGAACTAACGAAAGATAGCAATGTCATTAAAATATGGACACCTTTAAAAGATATAATCGATTTCTTTAGAGAATATGAAAAGATAATTTCAGGTTTTGAAGTGAAAATAGAAATTCAAAGAAATGAAAATAAAAATATGATATATACTAATATAAGAAACGAAAATTATAAGGTAGTAGTTGAAGGTTTAACCTTACATTTACCTTATATAGAATTAAAAAATTCTGCAGAAAGTTTGTTTCTGGAATCATATCTATCTAATAAAGATATAGAGGTAAATTGGGATCGATATAGATTTAAGATGGTAGGCCCATATAGAAGCAACAGTGGATCTGTGACAGCAACTACAGCGTCAGATGAAGTTTTAAGTGTCTATGTTATTCCTCAATATGTTGAAAGAGATAATAATTATGAAAAAAATAATATGATATTTGATCATATAGATATGACAGAATGCTGGTTGATGATTAATAATAAACAAGTTCCTCTTATGCGATATAAAACAAATTTTGCCAATAAAGATTATATTAGAGTGTATGAAGCTCTTTTACATGAAGGACTTTACGATAATAATACAGAAACAGGACCTTTGATAAATAAGGAGAATTTTGGTAAACTGTATCCTATTTTTCCTTTTGACTCATCATATCATGAAAACTATACCGATTTAAATAATTTAGATATTGAATTTAATTGGATAACGAATAGTCAAAAGGAATATAAGTTTTATTTTATTTTTAAAGAAAGAAAGAGATGTTTTATAAATTTATAAAATAAAACTATAACAATGGTTAAGAGTTTAAAATCTTAAAATTAAATAAATGAGTGCTTATTATCCACCTTATGATGATCAAATGAAAGAAGGACCTATTGGACCTCCTGGTATAGGTTTTAAATTAATGAATGACGGAAATTATGATATGGAAAATAGAATTTTAGAAAACTGTGAAAATCCTATAGATGATTTAGATTTAACCACTAAAAGTTTTGTTTTGAATAAAATAGAGAATAATCATCATGAATTGAGAGATCATATAGAAACTAAATATGATGAGAGTTTTTTATCCTTTACTGTAGAAACAGGCAAGAGAATAAAAGAATTAAATGATACAACTTTACATTCTTTAGAAGGAAAAGTTTTTGATGCAAAAGGAAAAAGAATAGGAAATGTTGCAGATCCTAAAGATGAAAAAAATGTTGTGAATAAAAGATATTTTGAAAAAAATTCGTTAATATTACAGAATGATAAATTTGATACAAAAAATAAAATAATTACAAATGTTTCTGAACCTGAAAATGATAACGATGCTGTCAATAAAATATATTTAGATAATAGAGATATCTGGGTTACTATAATAGATGATTTTCATACAGATGGGGATTATAAAAAGTAAATTTCAACATGATGAGCTCAAAATTACTAGATCAAGAGATGCGATTATCTACCGATATGTATATGAAAATTTCTATATATATAGATATATATGATACAGTAGAAAGTAAATATATATATGATAAAAGTCCACTGATATCTCTGGAAATCAATGGTAAGGAAATTTTAAATGTTAATAGAGATGTAGTAACCTGTTTTGCTTATGGTAAACGTGATGATATCATCACATTAAAGATAAAATGTGATGGTAACGCTTTAAAACCTTATATGCATATTGAAAAAATTTCTTTCTAATAAATGGATATTGATTGGAATGAATTTTCTAGAAAAAATTTATCTGAAGATGTAATTAGAAATCTTATTAATCATGTAAATTGGGATTTAGTTTTACAATATTCAACACTGTCTGAATCTTTTATTGAAGAATTTGCTCAACCTGATGATTGGCCTAAAATTTCTAGATATCAAAAATTATCAGAAGATTTTATAGAAAAATGTAAAGATATAGTAGATTGGGTAAACATATCTCAATATCAAACTTTAAGTAACGAATTTATCATAAAATTTTCTGATAATTTAGATTTATATAAAGTATCAATATTTCAAAAACTTACAGAAGATACCATGAGATTATTAAAAGATGATTTAAATTGGTTGTATATAACTAGATATCAAACATTTAGTGAAAATTTTATAGAAGAATTTATGCATAAATTAGATTTTTGTTATTTGATTAAATATAAATTTGAGCTATTACCTGATCACTTTTTTAATGTTTATTGGAAAAAAGTACAAGCAATACAGATGAGTGAATTAAATAAAAAGTTTGGTCATCACGAAATAGAACCTTACCAAGAGAAAATTTTTGAAGAGATATATGAAGTTAAATCAGTCTTGAGAGAGAGTGTTTATCTTTTGAGACAATTAACTAACAAAGATGATAAATTTAATAAAAATGTTTCTATATAAATGGATGTTACATATAATAATGGTATGGAAAAAAAAACTATGTCTTTCTTAAATATAGAGAATCCTACTGAAGTGAAATCTATTTTTATATTATATTGTGATACATCTCTTGAAGGAATAGAAAATTTAACTAATTTAAAAGAATTATATTGTGAGGGATATAAATTAACATCTCTTGATGAAATAAAAAATTTAATAAATTTAGAAACATTAGATTGTAAAGATAATAGATTAAAATCTCTTGATGGAATAGAAAATTTAACGAATTTAAAAGTATTAAAATGTAGAGGAAATAAATTAACATCTCTTGAAGGATAAGAAAATTTAACGAATTTAGAAACATTAAATTGTAATAATAATAGATTAACTTCACTTGAAGGTATAGAAAACTTAACTAATTTAGAAATACTATCTTGTAGTGAAAACGATATTACATCTCTTGAAGGAATAAAAAATTTAACTAATTTAAAAGAATTATATTGTGTAGATAATAGATTAACTTCACTTGAAGGTATAGAAAACTTAACTAATTTAGAAATACTATCTTGTAGTGAAAACGATATTACATCTCTTGAAGGTATAAAAAATTTAACTAATTTAAATAAATTATATTGTAGAGAAAACGATATTACATCTTTAACTGAATTAATATATTTACCTAGAATAAATGAAATATGGTATGATGAAGATAAAATACCCATGATGTTAAGAAGAAATAATGTAGGATTTCCATATCGAGGGTCTTAAAAAAACGCGTCCGTAATTTACGTTTCAATATATTTTGAATCACTTTGGAATGAAGATCTTATATTAAGATTATTTTAAAGTTTATTTAGAGGATTCATTTCCTCTTTTTTTCATATAAATCCTTTTTTTTTTCACCGTAATTTTATGGGGGGACTAACGGTCCCCCCATTTATTTTAAAGTTTACAGGACTTCCATACATTTTGGAAGTCCTCTTTTTTCACGCATTTATTTAATTTCATCCTATGTATAAGGTAGCCCCATAATGAGGCATGTCTATCTTTGATCATTTATCTAAAAAAAAGTTAAAATTTAGTCTAAATGTAAAAAAGGCCTTATTTTGATATAAAATCATGTTTTTAATATTAAAATGGATCGACACCTTTTTTTTATATATAAAAAAGATAAAAATAAGCTATAAAATATAGTTTTTAGTATTAAAAATATAGGTGCGCTCGTAAGGTGTTTTAGATACTACTCTTACTTTAATAAAAGCGAAAAACGTGAATAAAATCCAAATCATCGAACATGTGCTTATGATTGTTTCCAATCGGCAAACGATAGTGACTTACGTAAATTACTCACACTCGAAATTATGTTGTTCGATTGTTGTAAGATAGTTTAATAATATTCCAATATTCAGCCCCACTTTTATATATATTTTTAATAAGTGACAAAAAGAAGTATTTTAGCGTATTTGACCTCCATGTAATCCTTTCTGACAAATAAAATCTGATGGAATCAATTTGTCTGATCATTCCCTACGTGTTGAAATTAATTTTGTGAGCCAGAACCATTGCAAACATGGGGAGCGGATCATTTTTGTAGATATGTATAATTAAAGCTAAAACGATTGCACTGACGCAGTTTGTTTTTTACTTTCCTTATATACATAATGTATAAGGAAAGTATTGTGACGGGGTCGAAAATTCGAATTCGAGTTTTCGACGGGAGAGCACGTTTCAAGCATCCCTGATCACGAATCAAACATTTTTGAAGTGATGTCTGTGTGTGTGTGTGTGTGTGTGTCAGTGAGCCTGTGGAGACGATAACTGACGAACGAATGGACCGATTCGAACCAAATTCGGTACAAAAATCACAATCCGTAAACACTGGAAGTCTATTGTTTTTATACGCAATCGAATGTTCAGAACCCCCCTAAATTTTCGAATGAAATTTTGAAAATATCGTCAAAAAATCAAAACCACTAATAAAGTTACGGAAATAGACATTTCTTATGTAATTTTTCATTAGAAAACGATTGGCATAAATTTTAGAACGCTAACATGAACCGTTCTCGAGATATTGCACATTTTTCAAAAAAATTATCAAAAAGTCATATAAAATAAAATAAAAATATTTCCTATTGAGAAACATGTTCCCTTTTCATGTGTAATACCATGCGATAAATTGGGTGACATCATTCTCGTGAATCTAGCTCGTTCCATTCATGAAAAACGATACTTTGAGTAATACTTTTGTATTTGAACGCAAATAGTCATTTATCTGCTGTAAGAATAACTTATTTCTTCGTCCATAACGCTTGGCGAGATTTTGGCGACGAATTTGGCGGAATGTCGCCAACTTGGCGACTTTTTGAAATGTTGCTAAATTAACGAAAATCTCGCCAAATGGATAAAAATGACGCTAAATCAATGAAAATGACGACCAATTGTCGAAAATCAATATCTTGGAAAGAATATTAATATCTACTATAAGAAAAACCTATTTCTTTACTGTACAAACAGTAATTTCATTACATTATATAAGGAAAGTCATGTGTTGCCCACATCAGATTTTTTATAATGCAGGCAGAAAGGTATGCAGTGAAAATGAAACAGTTCATGAAGCTATTGAGTGAGGAAAGGAGCTGATGGACTTCAACGGGCTGAAAAGAATATTGAAAACAGTCAGAGAAGAAATGCAAGAACCAATTAAATTGTTATTTTCAGAGTCCTATCGTTAAAAATTTTACAGATACCTTGAGCGCAGATACGCTGCTTGGTACGGCTAATTTGGAAATAATTTTTTCACTTAATTGCGTATCTGGCAAAATTTTAAGTAAATCTAATTAAGTTTCAAATAAATAACAACAACAACAAAAAGAGTAATTGATTTGAAAATACCAAAAATTAAAAAAAAATCACTTATGCATATTGCCCCCAGAACAAAAGCAATTTTTATATGCTTTTATTTTTGAGAATCAAAACTAAAATTTTGGTCCCCAAAATTTTAGTAACGAAAAGTATTTGGAGAAGGAGGGCCCTTCTACATATTTTGCTTAAGGGACTTAAAATCCAAGTTACTTCGCTGACTCTTGCTGAAGAGCCTCAAATACCGCGATATCATTCAAAGAGTGTTGAAGAAATAATTAAGGGATCCATTTATTGGCTAAAAGTAGAGATGAGCAAATACTACCCGTTAATACTCGAATAATAGAAAGTATTCTAGATTTCGAATATAAATAACCTCACTAGAAGAAATTCGAATATCTCGTATATCGCACCATGATTAACAGCAGGTTTTGGAAAAAGAAGTCAGGATATTCCAGAAAAAAAAAGTTTGTTCCCACCAAGTGAAAACGCTTTCGACTATTGGAAAAATTAACAATCCTTATCATCGTTTGAAGGAACCATCTTTGACGCATTTAATCACTTCGTCGTCAATAGTTTCTCATAATGACTTTTCAAAACCTTTTGTTTTAATTTGCCGAAAAATGAAGAAGAAAAAGAAACAGGCTAGATCCTGATAGATCCTCCTAAATATAAAGATTATTTATTAACAATTTAAATTAACTGTTTAAAATATTCGAATCTTAGAATTCGATATTGGAGTTTGAGAAAAATGTTATTTGCCCATCTCTAGCTAAAGGTCATCTATAGCTGGCCAACTTAAAGGCCATCTATAGCTAGCTTTATGACCCTCGACTGCCCGAATAGTTGAAAACTGACCCATAACTGACGAAAGGTTGTGCACCACTGATCTCAGGAATCGATTTCTGAAGACGAAGGACCTACTTTCTGTTTCGGCTGGCTTTTGTCTTCGGCGGTCCCTCTCGGAGTGTGGGTGGCAAACCGATCACGTGGTCTACGGTTATTTAACCCTCTTTCGAGGCTCTGGGAGAGAGTCTATTGCACAGTCGGAATTGGTCCCATCTTTTGTTGTTCTGTGTCATCCGCAGAAAAGTGAGAAAAAGAGACGCATGAAAACTTCAGAGTTGATTCTGGAGAGATTCGGTGTTGATACGTGTCCGTTTCTTTACTACAAATATCGACTCCTCGCAGAAGGTGAGATATTTTTTATTATTATTATTGCTTTGTAAATATTATTGGTGTAATTCAAATGTATGTGCATGAATACTTTTTATTTTATCATACTATTAAATAAAACAGGTATTCTTAAACTTTAAGGTCACTTTGGGATATTGAAAATCCTAGGTATGCTGGATAGAAAAGTGACACCACACACATTTTATATATATATATATATATATATATATATATATATATATATATATATATATATATATATATATATATATATATATATATATATAATAATACTATATATAAATGTAATAATAATAATACTTAGTATGAAAAGTTAGAAAAACTTTGTAATAGCAACAACTGAAAGATAAAAAGATAAATACATTTATTTATTGCTCAAATGCAACTTATATCTTTGGATTATCATAAACTATTTTTATTATATATATATATATATATATATATATATATATTGTATATATATATATGTGTGTGTAAATCGCTTATTATCATAATTAAATATGTATAGACAGTTGTAAATTTATTTTTCAAGGAAATAATAGCAAATATACAAGTTAGATAAATATCTAGTTAAATGACACCAAATATTAACAGATGATGAGAGCAATGTGCTTGTTTTGTTGATGGCTGAATGATCTTTTCAATATTTGGTGTCAAATTTGAATAGATATTTTTAAATGATTTCCGAATTCGATATTTTTTTTGATAAGCACATTTTAAGTATTTCGGAACCCATTTCAGAGATACTGTTTGAAAGATGTCTATGTGTAAGTGTGTATGATATGGGATCGATAACTCAAGAACGAGTGCACCTGCCACTATAAAATTTTATGTGCAGATGCATTATGTGTCGAACTAGAACTACTTATAATTTTTAGAAATTCTCATTATTAGAACTCGCACTAGTTGAATTTGAACATTTTTAGCCCTTTTCACTTTCTCTGCAATGCATGGTAATGCATAGGGAAAGTATTGGAATCATACCGAAAATCGCAACTCGAGTTTTCGACGGATCTACACGTTTTGGGACCTCTAGAAAACGATAAAACCATTTTTAGCGTGACGTCTATGTGTGGGTCTGTGTGTCTATCTGTCTGTGTGTCTGTGTGTCTGTCTTTCTGTCTGTCTGTGTGTCTGTGTGTCTATCTGTCTGTGCAAATTTTGTATCCACTCTAACTGAAAAACTAATTCACCGAATTTCATAAAATTTGGTAGGTAAGTCACTTGTGGGCGACTCTGGTGTTGATTAGTTTTGGGTACAATTCGGGATAAAAGAACCCGCCTTTTTTTGCGAAATGACCCGCAAAAATTTCCTGTATCCACAATAGGTGAAAAACTAATAGACCGAATTTCACAAAAATCGGGCAAGCCGCTTGTGGGTTACCCTGGTGCTGATTAGATTTTGGGACGATTCAGAAAATAATAACCTGCCTTTTTTTGCGAAATGGCCAGCAAAAATCGTCAAAATCTAAACTAAAAAACTACGTATGCTCAAATATATCCATTGCATGCTTGTTTTATATATAATTTTTAACGATGAAAAGTATAAGACCAACTCCCTTACACTAGGACTAGCCGTTCTCGATATATTTTAGTTTTTTCGTATTTTCTGTATGCCACCTTTGAAAATAAGTCCAGTTACCAAATGAGAACGAAAATTGAATTAAAAGTGAATTAAATTTAATTAAAATAAAGAGAACGTGAATATAAACCTGCAGGGAAAGTCATGTGTTGCTCACATCAGATTTTTTTATTTTTTATGAAAAACAATGATAATTTTAGGAACAATGATGATAGTATGTAATATATGGGGGGAAATGGATAATTAGACACTACGCAACATGAATGCTAATAATTTCAAAATAATTTATATTAATACAGTCTAGAACGAATACTTACTACGAGTACTTATATTACTACGAGTTGTCTGGGATTTAAAATGCAAACCACTGATTCTAATTATACCGGAATTCGCAGTGAATTCTCATAAACCAATACACGCGTCTAGAACAAATAATTAAAAAGACCCCACACTAACAACTGCTGCGCTTCTTTTTTTTTCATTAAAACGCGTTTAACTTACATTAGCTTTATAGATTTTGATTTATATTTATAGTCTAAAATTGTTACGAAATTAGAGTGACTCACGCAATTAACTAGAATGTGGATCACCTCGACTTTTTCATACTGTAATCTAGTTTTAAGCAGCTATTTTTTAGGCCAATTTTACAATTTTTTTTTAAAATATGTATATTTATTCCAAATGATCACAATTATAGATGTTACTCTTCATTTTAAAGAGATTGAAAAAATCTTTTGATTGATACCAAGTTTGATTCTGTACACCCCCCCCCCCCTCCCCCGGGAGGGTAAATTGTCCCCCGCCTCCGAAAGGTCATAAACACAAAAACTGTATCGCGTCTGTTTTTCACCACAATTATTGAAACTATTAAGCTTCGTGATCACTGAGCCGTGAATAACCCTTTTATGCATGATTATGTTAAATTTTGTCCTATGCTGACATGTTAAAAAAATATAAAATGTGGAATAAATTTTGAAATTTTCACTCGAATTTAAAAAAAATTCTAGCTAGTTCTAAATTTTTTGTTAACAAAGCCGAATATAAAAGTTTGGTGAAAATCCAATATTTGTGGCGGCTATCGTGCCCTCATGAAATTGACCACAGACAGATATACAGGCGGACATCACTCCAGACATAGTTAAAACGTGTTCAGGAGGTCTTAAAACATATATTGGCATCAAAATGTCGACATCATAAATTTTTGTGAAAACAATACTTTTTTAATACTACGTATAAGAAAGTAAAAATAGCATAGTCAAATGGCTCTTCATTTAAAATTAATTTAATAAAATGTGTGTTCCTTATAAAAAAAATTTAAAATTGGAAAGATAAAAAGTGTTATTTAGATTTTTCACAAAATCTGTTTCAGTTTTTGACCTTTATTAAAGTTTAAAATTTCAAGCCACATATTCTTGAAAATTTCATTTTCAAGAATATGTGGCTTGAAATTTTAAGCTTTAATAAAGGGAAAAAACTGAAAATTTCATTTTCAAGAATATGTGGCTTGAAATTTTAAGCTTTAATAAAGGACAAAAACTGAAAATTTCATTTTCAAGACTATGTGGCTTGACATTTTAAGCTTTAATAAAGGCCAAAAACTGAAACATATTTTGTGAAAAATCTAACTAATATCTTTTATTCTTCCTAATTTAAAAATTTTTTATAAGGAACACCCATTTTATTAAATTAATTTGAAATAATGAAGACCCATTTGACTATGCTATATTTTTTATTTCTTGAAAATGACACTTTATACAATTAAATCACGAAAAAAAAAAAACGCAATAAAAATTCTCAAATGTTGTGACATTGAATATCTCCTAAAGAATCATAATTATGCAATCGCATTTATGCACTTACTTAATCTATACTTTTCGGGGGAAAAACGTGATAAATGACGCATAATTTGTAAACACAGCAAATGACAGGCGTGCTGATGCAATTATTTTACTGATGTTCGTATTCTAGAAAAAATTTGGAATTACTTGATGACATGTTATTCAAAATATTGTGACATAAAATAATTCTTGATAAAGTTTGGTTGATATTACAATGATTACAATCAGAATATATTTATTTACTATTATTATAATATATATATATTTACTGTTACTATTATTATAATATAATATATCGAAATATATTATATTTACTCGCGAACCGCGATAATCCAAGGTAATCGGATCTGGAACAAACTCGAATTAAGTGGAATTTCAAAATACGAGCATGATACTGATAAAAATTAACTTGAATATGAACTTAAATATCGTAGAAGGGATTTTTAAAACTCAACGAAATGTCATATAAAAGAAATTAAACAACGATTATAAGACTTAACATCATATTAACGAAGAAAAAAACCCATCTAGGGTTTTCGCAGCTTTGTCAAAAGACATGTATTAAGAGTAAAAATGCGCCGAAAACTTTTTGAATTATATAGGATTATCCGGGGTTTGAATTATTAAGATTTTACTATATTTTTACTCTCTCTTAATATTGTAGAAAAACAATATTGAAGTTAACGAAAATTTTCCGAATTTTCACATTCTAGATTTTATATGAAAATCTCATTTAAAAATTCCTCAACACATTTCTAACACTTTTTGAAAGATGTTCGTCTGTGCATGTGTGTATGCTATACGTAGGTACAATAACTCAAGAACGAATGTACATACTGCTATTAAATTTTATTTTTAGATACATTATGCAAAATCTGCGAAGAGATTTTTGTAATTCATACGATTATAATTCAAATTATTTTAAATTTTATACCATTGTTTCCCATTTTTATACCATTTTTTTATACCATTATTTCTTAAGAAAAATATCTGATGTGGGCAGCACATAATAGTTTCCCTATATATAATGCAATGAATTTAAATCTTTCATAGTAAATAAATGATGTATAAGATCTACGACACAATGAATTGTACATTTTGCGCTTTTTCGGATGACAGCATGCAATACTATTTCAGAGTACCCAATTAACTTGCAAGTTGCTCAACTCTAAATTGACAATTACCAATATTGATAGCATCTGCAATAAATAATATAGTCCATACATAAAAATATTTTAATAATTAATTCATCAATTGGGCGCTATTTTCGTTAATTTAGCGTCCTCTTTACAATTTTAATGATATTTTCGTCATTCTGAAGCAAAATATCGTCAAACTGGCAATGTTTCGGTAAATGAGTCTCCAAGTTAACCAAATGTATCGCCAAGCGTTACAGACATACGGAGAGCTTGTCTTATATATGAATGACTTTTGGCGAATTGTTATAGGCGTCAAAATACAAATCTATTATCGAAAGTATCTTTTCTCGTGAACGGAACGAACTAGATCCACGAGAATGATATTAATAAATTTGTCGCATAATAATACATATGAAAAGTGAACATATTTCACAATACTTTTCCAATTTTATGTGATTTTTATGATACAGTTATTTGAACAATGTGCAATACCTAGAGAACGGTTCATGCTAACGTTCTAAAATTTGTGTCATTCGTTTTCAAAAATAAAAAATTACATACGAAATGATCATTTACGTAACATTATTGAAAGTTGCGACATTTTAAAATTATTTTCAAAATTTCATTCGAAAATGCGTTTGAAATTAATAAGGTTGCAGTATTCTCCGATTGTAATATTTGTGCCAAATTTTGTTCAAAACGTTCGCCCCATTCGTTCGTGAGATATCGTATTCACAGACATACACACACACACACACACACACACACACACACACGCGCGCGCGCACAGAAATCACCTCAAAAACGTTCTATTCGTGTTCAGGGATGCTTGAAATTTGCTCCTCCGTCGAAAACTCGAATTCGGATTTCCGACTCTGTCACAATACTTTCCCTAAACTTTATACTATGTATATAGGGAAAATAAAAATTATAATTTCCGTAAGGTAGTTCTCCATAATCTACTTGTTAGGGAACGAGAAGGGGTGGAATGACTAAAGAGCACGATCATTGATCACGCTTCTTTCTGTGGAGTAATATTTGAACTTGTGCCTTCTTTGTTATGTGCCGTATTAAGCAAATTTGTAGTAAGAAGCAAAGTTTTTGTGTTCACTGTGGGTAACAGTTGCTCGAGGGCTGACGAGTTATAATGTGAAAGAAGTCTGTCTTCCCCAGGGGTTGCCGTTTTGATTAAATTAATCCAAGCGGCATAAGTTGATATAAGGCGTGATTTGATTTAATTTGAACTCAAAATAATATGCGAACAGAACCGAAGCTTTCTGGACTGCGTCCAGACATGCTACCAGCTACGACACTCAGGCTCCTGTAGCAAATTACTCGAATTACCTCAAATCATTTCCTTTCAAAACAATGCTAGGGTGAGGGGCTTCAACGCCCTCCTTTTGCTGCTACATTACTTTAGCAGAGTATTAAACTTCATTTGAGCATACAACACTCGACTGGAACCGGGGATTGAATCCGGATCATCTGGATATTGCCTAGACATATAGCTGCATGACTCCGGTTACACAAAAATTACTTTAATTAACATACAGGCGACAGAACATCTCAACCCATTTTAGATTACTTCCAACTACTTTCGTGATAACTATCATGTTCGTAGAATGAGGCAAAAAAAAAGTTCAATTTTCAAGCCATAGTGGTGTAAGTCTGGAGAAATTTTTCTTGCTTATTGTAAACTAGAAAATATACCCGGCGTTTCCCGGAAGTTAAAGCAGGGCATTTATATAAAATTCAGATTAACCTGTGTGATACGATCCCCACCACCTCCAAATTACAGAACCCAAACTCGTCACTTGAGGAGACTCCACTACTCTAGGTTCTACGTTAAAATCTACTGACGGACACAATTTAAATCTTAATTGTAATAATCTCAACACAATTGGACCCATTTATATATATTGGCTATATCTTCTGCAAACAACATAATTGTTGTATTTACAATAGCCCGGGTTTTAAATAAATGCCAGCTACTTAAATAATGTAGATACAGATAAATCTATACTCGATTTTCCAATTGCAAGTTTTAAAATTAAATCATTCTTTCCAAATCTCCCGCGATCTATTATCCCACATCAGAACGTACACATCCATTTTGCGCATGCGCGAATTCCCCTTCTTGTTGGCGTGGTTTCAGTAGGTAGAAAATATTTAATTGTAAAACAGTAAGCACGGAAGAAACGATTTTAAAATTTTAAGAATTTGCTCGCTTAAAATATTTATCATTAATGAACGGGTGGATTCATAAAACTATTTATTGTTCTGGAGCAGAGTGTAATATTTAAAGTAGCTGGTGTTAAATTATAAATATTAAATTGGCCGTCAATTTTTTATGTCGCAATTTCAAAATCTGGAATGTGTAAAACACACGAAAAGCATGTATATATTTTTGAAGTCACGAAAATGCGTCAATTAATCGTATGGATTTCATTGAAAGTTTGTTTGAAAAAGAAGTTTACCATCTATCCGACGTTGTTATGATAATGAGTTAATATTTTCGGTAGCTAAGGAACTAATTTGTGTAAACATCATGCTAAAACATGAAATAAAATGACAAATGCCGATCTTTTGAGTTGAGAATTCATGAAGTTTTGTAAACTGTTCGAAACATTATTAAAATTTTGGGAAGTTTATTTGTTTATTTTAATTTTTTTTTACAAATAATTAAGGGACGGTGGACGTTGAAATGAGCAAAAATAGACTAAAAAAAGTTTTTTTTTTAATATATAACATTATTTTACACATTTAACCTTTTGCTTACAGGTGGGACAGCTTCCATCCCAAATGCAGAACCTCCCAAAAAGACAGGTATTTGACATACCCTATCCCAAACAGTTCGACCCCCTTTGCAGGCATTGGCGTCCATGGAAATCGTTGACAGAAACATTGCATCTGCTGCAGCAGGTGCAATGTTTCTGTCAGCGATTTCCATGTTTCTGTCAGCGATGTCTTTTTGGGATGGAAGCTATCCCACCCGTAAGCAAAAGGTGGAATGCATTTTTGTCAAAACGGAATTTTTAAAGGTTTTACATTTTTAAAATGCTCCATGCGTCTTAATTTTTGTTTGAGATGCATGAAATTCGGCAAGAAGACACCTTTCATACTTTTTAATGAAACTGGGTATGCATTTTATAATTGGACTTTATTAAGGTAATTGAAAGTGAATAAGAACCTAATTAAATGATGGAAAGTAAGTATTAATGCAGAAAAATATTTTTGAAAAATGAACTTCCTAAGGGATTTAAAAATGAATACCCAAATTTGCTCATAATGTGTTTTTGGGTGATCATAATGTAAAATTAATCAAAAATGTGAACAAATGACATACAAGGAGTATTTTCAAATTTTCGTTAAAAAAAATTAAATTAAAAAAAAAAATTATAACAAAATTGAAAAAAAATTAATGGTATTTTATATAGTAATGTTAAGAGGAATATTTATGCAAATTTTCATGTTTCTAAGTCAATAAATAAATAAAAAGCATTTCAACTTCCACCGTCCCCTTAAAAGTGTATTATTATTTTTTAAAACTTTTATTGTGTTATTATGTTTTCTTATTTTTATTATTGGGCCTGGATAAATTCACTATGCTGGCCCATTCCCTATTTTGCCCCATAATGTAAAATGGATACTAAATCAATCGCTCGTAACTATATTCTGATCAAGTGATCAGCATCTACCTAATTTTGAAATTGAGTCTATAATCTCAAAATGATCTAACATAACAATCCCTTCATGTTGCGTGCATTTCATATTTAATACTTATTACTATTATTGTATGCAAGACGTCAAATCCCTTTTCCGCGTTGATAAATTACTTAATTCGCCATCATATACTATATGCGTGAGGACTTCGATTAGAACGCGTATCTGGAGAAATCTTCCAAAACAAAAATTGTTTCTCGGGAAATGGCATTGAGGAGTAGATTATTTATCTTTCATCTTTGCAGTGTATTTATTCTTCGTCAGCGTTGTGTTGAAGTTTCGAGTAATTTTCAATTCTTATTTCAGGAAAGGGACTGAGGATTCTTGCTCAGCACTGAAGACTATGCATCGATGGATTATATTATTGCTCATAGGTGAGTACTTCAAATACGACTGTGGTTATATAAAATAATCTTTGTTTTAAATACCTGAAAGAACCAGGCTCCACTCGACTTTCTGATACATTCCTATTCATCTTACTCTAAATAGGGATTTATATGCTGGGGGCGCTAAGGAGGGGGGGGGGTCATATGGGGCCCTAATTTGGGCCATTAAGTATATATTTTAATTTTATGTAAACTTGACGCTACATTAATATTATATAAATTTCTATAATCATCGTCGTAAGATGGTGGCGGTGGTGGTGTGTGTGTGTGTGTGTGTGGATCATGACTACTTTGGCGGGAAAGGTTCTTTTTATGGAAACTTTCATCAATGTTGGCATCATTATACCTCTTTCAATATTAGCATGTTGCTGAATCCTTGGACCAGTTCTGTGTTTGAGCATCTTGGCGATGTGGACCCCGAATTTTACAGTACTCAAACGAGTTCACTCATTTCTACGCTACTATTCCGACTAGGTTTAATGAACAGATGCTTTTGGCTTCAATTTTTAATATTTCGTTTTTAGGGGTAGGTGGGAAGAGGAAGTAATATTTTGCATTTTATGATTTTCGCAATTATATACAAAGGATCCATTTAAATAATTAAATACAAAAATTTTAATTTTAAACTGAATAAAGCATTAAGAAATTCAGGGGGACCCCCTTTTGAGGTGGGGGACCCCTTAATATACTATCAATGTTAGCATCTTATAAATGATGGTATTCGTTTAAAAACTGCAAATTAAAAGGACATTCTTTTATACCACTGTTCTACATAATTATATTTTTATAACATTTTTGAAAAATTGTTTGATAAACTGAGGTCATTCCTTTGGTCCGACCAATAGGCTTTTGACGTTCACCGATTGAAAGAATCGTTCTAAATTTCATTACAATTTTTCAATTTGTTCGAAAGATATCATGACCAGGTCCGGAAACGAGGTCTGGGATCTGCCCAGGAGAGAAAGGCATGGCTGGCTCTTAGAACTTCGGCCCGTCGTTCACGCTATCGATAAATAAAAAAAAATATTACATCCAACGGGCCAGACCCAATGGGAAATCTCCAAAGATCCCGCCGATCGTATCCGGACACGATTATGCCCATAGACAATCACACAGACAGGTATTATTGTAAAAATGATTGGTTCCTATTCAGAGATGCCCAAAGCGTGCAGATCCATCAAAATCCGCGAGTCAATTTTTGATCCCATCAGAATACTCTTCCTTTACATATACCCTATACATTGTAGGGAAAGTTAAAATAGCCCATTCGTATTCGGAAATATTCAAAACGTGTATATTCATCGAAATCTAAGATTCACATTTTTTGCTCCATCACAGTAGTTTGCCCTTACTATGTATGTTAGGAAAAGAAGAAAAAAGTCTGGTGTGGGCAGCACGCGACTTTCGCTACAGACACACATTCATTTTTTTCTTAATCCAATAAATTGAATTCAATTGTACAATATGAAACGTATACGCTTTTCGAAATTATATGCAATTTAGAATTTTAAATCATTTTTTTTTCATCTGGCGACTTATCTCATTATAAAACGTCGCTAGCTCGGCAGAAAAAAAAAAATAAATAAATATTTCGAGAATCTTAGAGATATGGGGTTGGTTTTCTTTTTTCTTTTCATAATTAAACATTACGTATGAAACAACATTCTTCCTTAATAAATATGTTAGGGGCACGACACCAACCAACCAACGTATGAAACAAGCATTTAATCAATACATTAAAATAAATTTAGTTTTTAATTTCAAATTTTAGTGACTTTCGATGGCCATTTCGCAAAAAAGGCATGTTTCATTTTTCCGAATCGTACCAAAATCTAATTAGCACCAGGATATCTTCCGAGTGACTCACATACTGACTTTTTGAGAAATTCACAACCCAGACAGGGGTGGGGGTGCTCACCTAAAAAGGCATATAGCTTCTTAATCCCCGGCCGGTACTTTTGTGAAATGTCGTCTAATAGTCTTTGAGCTAGAATGGATACATACATTGCACAAATATAGAGACAGATTCCCCCCCCCCCCACACACACACAGACGCCGCGTTGAAAATGGTTTTTTTGTGTTCTAAAGGGCTCAAAACGTGTAGATCCGTCGAATACTCGAATCCCGATTTTCGACACGATTCCAATACTTTCCCCATACATTATCATATGTTGTTGGTAAAGTAAAAGTATGAGTCAAGTATATTCTCCTTCTTCGACCCAGACCGTCCGACCTACAAGAAGATGTAAGGTATCTGTTCGAACGGCCGGCAAATGCCACCCAATTTAAACTGGAATCCAGTAGGGACGGCATCCACAGAGACCGTACCCTCCTTCTCCTATCACCAACGTCTCGGAAGGACTTACGGACCCATATATTTAACGTACTCGTACTTCGGTGAGCACAGAAGCAGTTTAGGCAGAACCGGGAATCGAACTCGGGTCATTAGAGTGCAATCCCAGCTCGCCAACTTGGACTGTCCTATCCAGAGAGTCAAGTATATTAGAACTTGTAATCCCAGACCGAGAGGGCTCACCCGAAAGTACAGTGTCTAGAAGGAACGTTCTAGACACTGTACCGAAAGTATAGAATCAGTGAATTCCCGGCCGGGAAAAGATTAACCCCCGCCCCCAACACAAAACCGATCAACGGGTCGATCGACCCCACCGAATAGAGAAAACTGCAGACCGCACCACACAGCACGCGAACAGACCGGAAGTCAAATATATTGTCAGTTTTGTTCAGAATATGAGCTCTTGAGTTATCTTATAATTTCCTAACACCTTTTGTTTCGATAATACACGGGTCCAAATTATAAAAGCCTCCTTTCCGCGAAGCATTGCTTACGCAAGTGCAATTCCAGATGGAAAGGGACAAGAAACAAAACTCAATCTGAAAGTGTAATTCGCCATCTCAACGTTAATCGACCCGTTTCCATAAGATGGCCATTACAGCGTGGAGAACAATGGACAATGGGTATATAATGCGAAATCGATACCCGGAGTATGACTAGGATGATATCCGTACAGTGGGAAATGGATGTCTGGATGAAGGCGGTGGTTCACGGAGCGTGTGCCAATTCTGCATCCCATGTTCAATAAAATGGGATGGTTTAAAAAAAAGAAGCATGTCTTTACAATAATTGCAACTTATCTTGCAAGTTATGTATTATTTATCAAGCGAGAGCATTATAATAGAGTAAAACAGCTAAAAAGCTTTTTGGTTAATAGCAGGATTGGCTGATGGTTTAAACCATGTTTCGTTTTTGGTTTGATTTAAACCATGGTTTTTTACTTCAGTTTTTTTTTAAACCCGTTTTTCTTTCAAACCCTGATTAATAGAAATAAAAACTAATTCCTCAGAATTGGCAATACACAAAGCATAATAAAAATGTTTCCAGTATTGAGAAGCATGCGGTATCTAAATCCACTGAAAACTAAAAAGGGTACAGTTGTCGGTATAGAACATTATATCGGAAATAAAATTATAAACGTTTCCCAACATAGTTGAAAAGTGTTTTTGACTTTGGTCATTCTGTCTGTCTGTCTGTCCATTCGCATCATAAATACTGACTTTATCGAAATGGCATTTTATTATATTGCTGAAACGGTCTGTGGGATTTCTGGGAATGAAAATGAATAATCTCACCCATTTAATTTCGGACTGAACCCGAGTCGAAACAATGAAATACATTGAACCCTATGGTACTTAATTTTTCAAACATTTTATAGGACTTAATTTTTCAACATCCAGCAAAATATGTTAGGTAGTATTTTTAATTAAAATTGAAAATAATAATGACACCACTATTATATAAAGAGATCACGTGACTCACTACAAAAAATAAATATGGCTTGTTCCATTTATTCTGCGCCGTGTTTTTTTACTTAGATGTTTAAAGGTCTTTTAAATTTATAATTAGTGTTGCTTCCGTCCTAAAACCGCTTTATTTTTGCGTATTATTTGTGTATCTAAATTTTGTGCCAATGCAATTACAATATTTTTTTATTTTAAAGGATCACTAAACTTTATTCCTACAACGAAGCCTAATTTTAACACCAAACTACAGCCATGGAAGTAAAGTTAAGCAGTTAAAACTCCATACTGCAAAAATACCAATATCATTTGAGACAATCGTTCAGGTGGTGGTGTGAAAGCCCCAGGCCGTCCGACTCGTCCAGAGGACTTAGAGTATCTATTTGGACGGCCGGTCAGGTGGTGGTGTGATGAGATAAGGGCCTTTACATCGTATGTATTTCTATGGTGAAAAGCTTCGAATATTTATTTAAACTGTCAATTTTGTAACAGTAAATTATTATCGTAATGCAAATCAGAACAGAAACAATCAGGAATATTTCTACGTATTCAAAATTATTTTACCTTCTCATTTATTTTGATCTCCCTATATTCTGAACTTTGTCTTACAACTGTGAAAAAATACTGATTAATTATACTGATAATTAGAGAACCTTAATTTAAAAATAATCAAAAATGCATATACTCAATAGTATGTTTCTCTATTGTGTCAAATGGAAACAAAGGGCGCTTTACTAACACTAGAGACACCTTCCAAGCATTACGGCATTTTCAAGCGTTTCATCCATACAGGAGTTTTATCTCCTCTCGATTGCCATGATATAGCGTACAGAATGTAAACAAATCAAGCTATTGTAAGGTGAGTTGTATAAGAATTGCTGAATTCTTATTCACGCAAAATTATTTACTTCTAGAGTCTGGAATATGAACGAAATATTTATTGATTTTACACAGAGAGACAGACGATTTATAAAAAGAAGTGGTTTGTCATAGATACAAAAATTTCGAAGAATTAACATGAGATAAGCAAACGACATAGTTTCTATAATAAATGAAGTATTATAATTGTGACGCAATATTAACTGCAAAAGCATAGTAAACACTTTACAAATTATACTTTCGATGACGTCATTTCATTTGACGTCATTCCGGCGAGATTAGCTATAAATCACATAGTTTATTGCTTTAACTTTCGTGATTCTTTCGTAGAATTCTAGTCGTTAGGTAATTGGAAGTTTAATTTAGATTGAAGTCAATTTAGAGTGTCAACACAAGTACATTACAATGGTCCTCGAAAAGATAAGAACCCTTACACAGTCTATATTTTGACACTATATTTACAGTCTATGCTTAGACATTATGCTTGCAGTCTATGGTTAAACACTATGCTTACAGTCTATGTTATGTGCTAGGAGGTCATTTGCAAATTAAAATAGTGAAATAGTTCCAAAAGGAAAACGCTGAATATTGTTTATGTAAACAAAAGTCATTTGATAACTGAATAACTCAACTCCAAGTTGCACATTTTCGCAACGAGCTCAGTTGCAGTTAAAGACCCAGACCACACGATCAACCCAAGGGTTTGCGGTAGCAAGATGTGTGGCCGGGAGCTCAGTTGCAGTGTATTTTAATAATTAATAGGAATATTTTTAATATTTTTGCCAAACTTGGTTTATATCCTACCTAAACTCTGAAAATTTCACCTGATAAATACTGCTCAATATCTAATTACTACATTTTCTCGATATTTATGAACAGGAGTCGACTGACCCTGGTAGACCCTAAGAACCTCCCACACCATCAGGCCCGTAAGAAAGAGGCATGCACAAATTCTAGATTTGGGGTGGTTTGATTTGAGGCACTTTTTGGCCTTTGTCCAAACATGCCTATCTGGAAGAGCCCTTTTGAAAATGGAGCCTTGTGCCTATGCTCAAGGCCTCTGCCTGCTACTGTCAAATTAATCTTCGATTTCGCTGAAAATTGAGAGTTTTTCTGTTACTTCCAATTAAAATAATCGTAATTTAGGTCGCACCATCACTTAATTATTTTTTTATCGATATCGGGATTAAATTATTCACATACTTCAGGGTAAATGAAATTGCTGTATTTAGAGAATGATTTGTGATTACTCAAGCTCCTAAAACTCTTAATAATATCAAGAAAATTAATTTTGATATGATTTTTAACTTTTCAAATAAAAACAACGTAACAATATCTCGTGAAAGGTGCATGTTAGCATATTATTAACCATTTTATTAGCTTTCTAATACGAAATATATATAAATAAAATTGAAAATCTGTCTGGCTGTCTGTTTGTCCCATCATTTCGGGAGAGCGGTTGAACAGAATTTGATGAAATTTTATGGCTGGCCTTGAAATAGCGCCACTTAAAATTTAGCCCATGTTTCGAATTTCTACGACGAGGGGTTCTCGAGATATATAGTAAAAAAAGAAACTTTCGTTTGTCTCATCATCACGAGAGAATGGCTGAACTGAATTTAATGAAATTTTGTAGATAGTCTTGAAATAGACCCACTTAAATTTTGTCTGAGTTTCTAAGACCAGGGGTTGTCGAGATAATAATGGAAAAACGAAGCTTTTCATAGGAGTTTTCCTCTCTAACTCCCTGGTTCCTCCAAACGAAAAAGGTTGGAAATCGCTGGTTTAAAACGTGTAAGTGAATTAAAATTATATATCTGAGTTTGGTGGGAGTTTATTGCTCTAATCAGTCACTTTTTGAAAACATGAATTGTTTGTAAAAATGAATGTTTGAAACATGAATTTAAATGGAAACTCCATCACCATGGTTTATTTTTCACAAGCTCTTACTCAACAATGAAAAGTATTAAGAAATCAAAATGGTTGTTTAATTAACAGCATTTTATGAGGAAGATTCTTATATCATGTTGCTCAGCAACGAAATTAAATCAAATGTGTTTGTTATTGTTTTTATTATTATTTTTTCGATTTAAATAATAAGTAAATGGATATAAAAACATATCTTATAAATGAACGGTTTGATGTTTCTTTTAATTATATTAATTACGGACTACATACATAACTTTCATTTATTTTGGTAAAGAGTTTTCAAGCTTATATATTGTATTTAGCCAATAAACTCATATATTGTGTTTAGCTAATAAACTCATTTAGCCGATTGTTATAACAGAATAAGAGTAGAACGAGTATATCTTCTAATACAAGTTTAGTGTTTCCATTTAGTATATATAAACGGGATCAGGATGTTTTATTCTTCAGATCTACAAATTCAGATCTACGAATTTGGTGGGATATCCCTAACCTGGCAACTTTTCTTAAACGTTGCCGAATTGACGGAAATGTCACCAAATTGATAAAAACGACGCTAAATCAATGAAATTAATTTTGTTTTGTTAGTAGATAGTACTGAAATGATGTTTCGATAGCATTTGTCTGTCAATCCAACCGTCCTACTTAGTAACACATTTAGCGAATTTTTAAAATCTCACCAAATTGATAAAAATGTTTTTGTAAATCCATAAAAATATATTGAAATTGGTAAAATTGAACTAAATAAATGAAATTAATTGTGTTTTGTTAGGGGATAGTGATGATGTTTCGTCAATTTGTTGCCAAGTGGGACTGCCAGTTCTACAGTCCCACTTGGCAATAAATTTGGCAATTTTTTAAAATGTCGCCAAACCTTCCATAGAGATAGCTTTATTCAGACGATATTTTTCCACCAATTTATTTAAAGAAAATGATATCATGTCGCTTTGCAACGGATTTAAATCCAATGTGTTTATGCGGCAGACGATTTTTATTAAATCTTTTCCTATTTCAATAATAAAGATATATAAAATAAATTTCATTGACATAGCATTTTTGACTGGATAACACCAATTACGGTCTTCAGGTTTAAACGTTATTATTTTTGATATTTTCGGGAATTATTGATTCAAGGATTATTGATATTTTCACGTTATTATGCCATTGTTTTATTATGACAAAAGTTGTTGAAACTCATATATTGTACGGTGTACGAGTAATCTTCTACAACTGCACGGGTATATCTTCTAATCTACGAGAATATAAGTAGTACAGGTATATTGGCATATATTGAAATCAATTACGGCCTTCTGGTATAAAGATTACGGGGATTATTGATATTTTCAATTTATTACGTCATCTGTTTTATTTTGGCAAAGATTTTTGAGACTCATATTGTAATACGGGTAATCTTCTACTAACACACGGACATATCTTCTAATTTACGATATTATAAGTAGTAAGGGTATATCTTCCCATATAATTTTAGCCCTTTCATTTTGGCATATATTGGAATCAATTATTACCTTCAGGTTTAAAGATTTCGGGTTTATTGATATTTTAAATTTATACGTGTAATCTACTTATACAGGTTATATTTTCTAATATTCGCGTATATAAGTAGTACGGGTCCCATACAATTTTAACACTTTTATTTTGCATCTATTGATTCAATTTCTTATATTGCGTAAATTTGCTTACAAACGGGGCCAGGATGTTTTATTCTTCAACTCTGTCCTTTAAGTTAATTTTGTATAGCGAGAGCATAGATTCTTAAACTTCTTTTTAGGAGCATTAAATGAAATATTTTACCATACTATTTTGATTAACAATGTCATTTATTGTACTATAAGAATTTGCACATGATTGTGAATTTTGAGTTTTTTATATTATATACTCCGTACGAAGAACAGGTATGCTGCTGGTATTTAAATAAAATGATAATTCGGGCCTACTATTTATCGTAATAATGTTTTGTTATTATTTTCTATTTTTGAAAATTTTAATATAAGAAAAAGTGGCTATACTTTTCCTTCTGTGGTACACAATTATCTCAAAATCATTCGGCTTCTTATATTTACAATTTTGAAATCATTATAAAAATACTTTGTTAGGAACAACATACAAACTTGCTCAAATTATTGTTTTCCATGTTTCTTTTTTTGTTGCTTTCTTAATTTTCGTTTTCTTTTATGAACTAGTACCGAGTTGAACGAATATTTTTGTTTAGTCTTTTGTTGAAGTCGATTATTTAGCTCCAAAACAGCATGTTTTAATGATTTTGCTATTTTCTACATATTTAGGTAGATTTTATTTATAATTACTTTTACAAAATTTTTGAGAATGTTTTTTTTTCTCTTTTAGTTGATGATGTTGGTCGTATATTTTTCAAACTCGGTTATTTCCCTATTTGTTTTATCATAGGCTACTTCAGTTTGTAGTTTTATTCACCAAACAAAATTTTTGAACCCATTAGCCCCATTGTTATATATTTTTAGTTTTGAGTTTTTCCTTTAATTTGGCAACGATATTCTTTCTGGGTCATATGATGCAATTATTTATTGACAAACGCGTTCTTTCCTTTGCTGGTGCTGTTACTTTGACTTTTTATTTTGGGGAAATGGCTATATTTTCCTTCAAAATTGGTTGATATTTTTTATCAACTGTGCTGTTACTAAAGAGTTTTTAATTGCAAACAAAGGAACTTCAAAAGCTTCTTTAAAATGGTTAATTTGTATATATGGGTATTAAAAATGCATAAATTCATCAAAACAATTTTCATTCCAGCACATTGTTGGGAATAATTTAAAAAAATAAATAAATAGTAGTAAATAAATTTAAAAATAATAGTAGATAAATTTAAAAAAATAAATAAATAGTATATCCATCTTAAGATTATTACTATAAGACTTAATATCTCTTAAGATTTTTATTATATTATCGATAACAAAATTATGTACGCCAGTAGACGAGTTTCGCCAAGTAACGAATTTCGGTTTTGTGATGGAGGGGGAGGGGGAGTTGTATCATGTCCGTTGTGCCGATGTATATAGATTGCATGCAATTTTAATTGTTATTTATTTGGATAAAATTTATTTATATTGTTATTTTATATAACTATCCTGCTTTATATCCCGGGCAACGTCGGGTACATTTTCTAGTTTAAGAAAAAACTTTCATTTTTATATTACTTCTTATTATTTTATTCATTTGTTTGTTCATTTGTGTATGTTTCGTGTATTGTCCATAGTTGTTATACTCACTTTTTTATGTTGTATTTCTAGTCAATAGCTTGTGTCGTACCTTTGCAATAAGCAAAAAAAAAAAACATTTTTGCATTCTGAGATTGAGTTTTATTTTCAAAAAATAGATAATAATTGGAAAATGACATCATAGATACAAGTTAAACTTAATATTAGAATTAGAAAAAGTTTATTTTACTTTGTTTCTTCCAAAATCTTTTTTTAACTTAATTTAATCAGTAAAATCTCGCAATTTAACTTTTAAAATCTGATGAAAATAAACTTCAACATTTAATAACGCCAAAATTTAAAGTGGGAGAAAGTCGAGTGAAAATGATTTCGAAAGATAATTGTACATACTTTAATTTAAGACATAGATTTAAAAAAATTGGACAATTATTTTTGGACCTAAGCTCCTTACTGTAAACTGAATTTCAACATTCTCACACTTTTTATCATTCAAATTTTGTCCTTTGCTGCTCAAATTTTGTTCTATGCTACTCAACTTTTGTCCTATGCTGCCATGTTAAAAATATAAAATTTCGAACTTCGAAGTTTTCTCTCGAATTTAAAAAAAAAAATTCTATCTAATTCTAATATTTTTTATAACAAAGCCAGATATAAAGTTTCGTAAATACCATTAATATTTGTGTCCGCTAACGTGTACACAAGAAATCGACCACAGACAGACAGATAGATAGATAGGACTCCAAAAACGTGTTCAGGTGGTTTTAAAACTATTGAAATCAAAATCTCGAATTCGAAAATTTTTGTGAAGACAACACTTTCTCCGTGCTACATTACAATGTATGGGGAAAATGGATACAATTAAATTATATACAATGTTTTATAGTACAGATACAGGGCCTAGAAGTAAGTCTCTTCTAGGTACTGTAGTACAGACATAACAAACATGAAAAGACGGCCTTCAAACGTCGATTCCATATAAGATGTAATACTTTTCATTTTAGAAACACGTTAAAATGCATTCGTAGGGAGAAAGGTTATAAATAACATGTCATAACATTTACTTACATATATGAAAAATTATTTGTTCCGAAATGTTAATTAAGTATCAGAATCAAAAAGTAAAAGCTTAGCAATTTGATATCATAACACTTTAAAGGTACAACTTTCTATTACTTTCCTTATATACATAATGTATAAGGAAAGTATTGTGACGGGGTCGAAAATTCGAATTCGAGTTTTCGAAGGGAGAGCACGTTTCAAGCATCCCTGATCACGAATCAAACATTTTTGAAATGATGTCTGTCTATGTGTGTGTGTGTGAGAAAGTATATGTGTGTGTGTGTGTGTGTGTGTCAGTGTGTGTATGTCAGTGAGTCTGTGGAGACGATAACTGACGAACGAATGGACCGATTCGAACCAAATATGATACAAAAATCACAATCCGTAAACACTGGAAGCTTATTGTTTTTATACGCAATCGAATATTCAGAAACCCCCTAAATTTTCGAATGAAATTTTGAAAAAATCGTCAAAAAATCAAAACCACTAATAAAGTTACGCAAACAGACATTTATTATGTAATTTTTCATTAGAAAACGATTGACATAAATTTTAGAACGCTAACATGAACCGTTCTCGAGATATTGTACATTTTTCAATAAAATTATCAAAAAGTCATAAAAAATAAAAGAAAAAACATTTCCTATTGAGAAACATGCTCACTTTTCATATGTATTACCATGCGATAAATTGGTTGACATCATTCTCGTGGATCTAGCTCGTTCCATTCATGAAAAAAATACTTTGAGTAATACTTTTGTATTTGAACGCCAATAGTCATTTATCTGCTGTAAGAATAACTTATTTCTGAGTGCATAACGCTTGGCGAAATTTTGGCGACAAATTTGGCGGAATATCGCCAACTTGGCGACTTTTTGAAATGTTGCCAAATTAACGAAAATCTCGCCCAATGGATAAAAATGACGCTAAATAAATGAAAATGACGACTCATTGTCGAAAATTCAATATTTTGGAAAGAATATTAGAATCTACTATAAGAAAAACTTATTTTTTTACTGTAAAAGTAGTAAATTCATTACATTATATAAGGAAAGTCATGTGTTGCCTACATCAGATTTTTTTTTAATAGTGATGGGTTGCTATACTTTTTTTTTAACCTGGTCATAATTTCTGGGAAATTTTCGTAGTACATTTTGATAGGGTTCTCCTGTACATTTACATTTATTTTTCTCTTTTATTTATTTATTTTTTCAAACTGTTTTTTAATAACTAATTTTTACTTTCCCTGCTGTACATGGTTATGTATAGGGAAAGTATTGGAATCATGTCGAAAATCGCAACTCGAGTTTTCGATCTACACGTTTCGCGACCTCTAGAATACGAAGAAACTATTTTAGCGTGACGTCTGTGTGTGTGTGTCGGTGTGTCTGCTTGTGTGTCTGTGCAATGTATGTATCCACTCTAATTAAAAAAACTAATGGACCGAATTTTATAAAATTTGGTAGGTAAGTCACTTGGGTGAGACCCTGGTGCTGATTAGTTGTAGAACCCGCCTTTTTTTGTGAAATGGCCCGCAAATTTCATGTATCCACTCTAGCTAAAATACTAATTGACCAAATTTCACAAAATTTGGTAGATAAGTTAATTGTGGGATACTCTGGTGCTGATTAGATTTTGGTACGATTCGGAAAAGAACAACAATCTGTCGTTTTTTACGAAATATCCCGCAAAAATCGTCAAAATCTATAAAAAAAGACTACAAATGTTCAAATGCATTAATTAAATGCTTGTTTTATACGTAATTTTTAATGAGGAAAAGAATAAGACCAACTCCATTATTTTAGGACTAACCGTTCTCAAGATATTTGAGATTTCTTGCATTTTTGTTACGTCAATTTCGGAAAAATGTCCAATTACTAAAAACAAAAATTGAATTAAAAATGCAAATTTAGTTTTATATTTGTGTAATTAAACTCAATCTAAGGAATTATTAAAGAAATAAAGAAAATATGAATTTGAGTCTGCAGGGAAAGTCATGTGCTGCCCACATCAGATTTTTACTTTTTGTTTTACTTTTTAAAAGTTTGTTTAGAGATTTATACTACTCGGAGACATTGTCATACACCCCATTAATAGGATCCTATCCCCGTGTCGTTTAGAAAATGTAGGAAAAGTCAGTTCACGGCCACCAATAACACATATGGCGACTGTATAACTAGTCGGTGTTCAACGGATAAAGAAATGTAAAATTCATTTATATATAACTCTAAATTATTAGATATGCGATATAACTACTCTTCTACTACCTATGAACAATTACGGAACCTATTTGAAAATGAGTTTTTAGTGATTTAATTAACTGACTGTAATAACTGAATTATGGGGCTACTTTATAATGGAAATTAGTAAACCTTTAGTCGTTAATGGCTTACCTCTTTATTACTTTGAAAAACATATGCCTTCGTTGCCTGTTTCGTACCCCCGCCCTTCCAATGTATTCTATGTTGTTCTCAATTGAGCTTCAGAATAATATTTCCTGAATGCATCCAAACCCAAAATGACAAATCGTGGACAGAACTTTTCCACCTTCTTCCCTCAGCAGAGAAATTAATCAAAAAGACAATGAAAAATTCCAAATGTATAAGGCCAAATTTCAACTGTATATTGTAATCACTTCATTTTTAGAAAATTTGCTTAGATAATGAATATTTATTGCGTAAAATTTTGAAAATGATAAGTGAAAATTTCATAAAACTAGGAGGACGGAAAAACAAGTTTCATTGGAAGGATAGATTCCGAAAATCTTCTGCCAGTCGTTATTGTTGAGCCATTGATCAGATCACTTCCTCGTCATTACACAGGTAAAATATGAGATCAGCCGTTGTTAGTATGGATTTACATTTCTGATTCAATAAACCGGTGATTCTTGTAGGATAGATAATAGATTTTGTAGCTTACTGAATGGAGCGTCAACTGGACTGCCCGAGTTCAGTGATTCGAGCTCTGGGAGTGACAAGAGTTCTGGGCGTGACAAGAGTTCTGAGAGTGACAAGAGTTCTGGGCGTGACAAGAGTTTTGTGTTCTTTATAATGGTGTCTGAGCAACTTAGGTGCGCAGACTAAATGCAGTGAGATGATATGTTTAAGTAATACCGAATTTTGAATTTCTTTGGACCTGTTATTTTTGACAGCAGTTTCAATTTATGATATGAGGACGCTACGACCCAGTATAAAAATAAATCAGAGCAATGAGGAGGCCATGTTATTAAAAAGCAATAAAAAAAACGTCGATATGAAAGATGAGAATATATTGACTACTTTAAATATAGGACAGAAAATTCTCTAACTAGCTCTGGTCAAGAGATTAGAGATTAGATTACTGTCTGATACACAAGTTCTTTACAGGGTAATAAACGGCTATCCTTGAGTTACGAGAACAAAATAGAAATAGGGCTAAACTGGAAAAGCTTACTGGACGAGAAGCATGTCAAACTTGAGCCAGTAATATCATAGGGACGTTTTTGATTCTGATAGAAGGTATTTTGCTTGCTTTGCGAAATTACTGCGCCAAATTACTGTGCCAAATTATTGTTGCCAAGCGTTTTCTGATGACGCGTGTGCTAAGAGAACGGCTCTCAACTGTAAAATAGTAGTTTGGTGTGTTCTATGGCAGGATTAGATTCAAATAATCCTTCTGCGATTTTTTTCCTTTTATGCTAATACAAATACTTTCAGATGTAACAATTGCTTTTGTACAATGCAGTCGTTTAGATTTGCATTCAAACACGAATTTTCGATGAAGGTTTTATGTTCAAAAGAATGGCCTTAAATCGAAAATTACACCATCAGAATGTGTTCCACCAAACAGTGTGTGAGATAATTCCTCGGAATCTACCACTTTCTCGTAGCGTGACGATACAAATGTACAAAACAGTTTCCCATCGAACAATATGTCACATTTAACACAAAAGAGCGGGAAAATGAACTACCAACTTACCATCAGATAAGATGCGGAGCGGAAAGACATGCATTATCATTGGTCATAAAGAATTGTCCAAGTTTGACCTGGATCCCAGAAACAAGGGACTCTTTGCTAGTGGTGAAAGTTCTTGGGCAAAAGACAATGAGGAATTTTGTACCATTACGTTTCTTTTCGGCTGGGCATCTTTCGAAAGGAAAAGATGAATTAAGATAGATTGTCATCGCGGACCCTTTGCACTGGAAGTAGCCTTAAAGATTGCATTAACGGAATCATTTAGGAAATTAATATTTGGAGGCGCATTCTTTCGTGGCGATGTTTTCCCCGAAGTTTTGTAACTTATGAATGTCCTTTGTTTTTAATTTGGGGGTCATTTTAGGATGCTTCCACCCACAGGGTATCAATCTGTTACGCACGTCACGGTAGTAAACTCATATGGCACCCGATGTCACATGGAGATTTATAGACACAGTGCTAACCTAGCTGTTCTTCGGGCACCGATGAATATCAGTAGGGTATAATACCCTACCTGTACTAGTGGCATAACAGCCAGGGCTTGCGATGAAGAAGGGGCATGTCGATGGAGGATCCCGAAAAAGTTCAAACTGCCATCTTTAGCAAAAGGACTTTACACTCAAATTCAGTTTGAGAAAATTAAATAAAGCAATTTTACTAAAAGGATAGGTTTTAGTGAATTTTAGGTACTCGAAAGTGTTCCATCCCATCAAGTCGTCATGTCCAAATCCTTAGCTAGCAAGTGTATATTATACTTGGCGTGACAAAACCCGATTTTAATGGGCTTGCAGATCAGTCCCCAAGAGATATAAAGACTTAATTCTTCTTGTCTGTAATACGCCGAAAAATCTGGAAGGGACGCGATAGCCCAGTGATTAGTGGGCGGGGATTGCCCTCGGACCACCCGATTTCGATTCCTGCCTCTTTCCAAACTGTCGCCGTGTTCACGCAGAGTACGATCACGTTAAACAGGTGGGTCCGTAAGTTCTTCCGAGAGGTTGATGGTCGGAGAAGGAGGGTACGGTCTCTGTGGATGCTTCATCCGCTAGGTTCCGATATAAATAGGGTAGGTCGCACAGTCTAGGTTGGAGAAGAAAAAGCTGGAAAAAGAATTGCAATAGGTGAGGTAGCACCCGAGATAAAAAGAATAAAATGTGCACTTTAGAATGACACTTTATACGATTGTCGGTCGGGCCTGTGGCGGAAAGGATGTTACCAGGCCCGAACCAGGGACCTGGTGCTTACAAGACCGACATTATAAGCATAGAACAAAAGCTAGCTTCCGCTCCGTTCTTATAATTCGGGTACAGGTTCCAAGCATTTTTTGATCAGATGTCTTTGCTGCCGCACACTCCCCTACCTGATGAGGAGCCCGGGTCGAATTTCGACGAGGAAGGGGGCCGCCTCGAAAAAACCCCGCGTGTCCCCGTCTGAATTTCTGTTGAGGGCTGAAGGCCGGGAGGCGTGTCGCCTCGGGCGTGACGTCAGTCGTGGTCAACCAGGAAGGGAGTGGCAAGGCCTATGACTCCGTGTGGTGCTGCCATCTCGTGTTGAGAGGTGTCGTTTGGCGTGTGAAGGTTGCGTGTTTCAAACGTCCAGTCATCATTGTGGCGGAAAGGATGTTACCAGACCCGAACCAGGGACCTGGTGCTTATAAGACTAACGTTATAAGCATAGAGCAAAAGCTAGCTTCCGGTCCATTCTTATAATTCGGGTACAGGTTCCAAGCATCTTTTGATCAGATGTCTTTGCTGCCCCAGGCCTTTTTTTTTCTTGTTTTTCTCCAATGTTAACGGACCTACAGCTGAACAGATTTTAGTGAATTTTATGTATTCTGGTGGGAGGTATGAACTTAAAAAAAAAAAAACTTAAAAGATAAATTGGATTTAGAACATCAAAAATTGAAATAAAACATGGATGGATATTGGTTGGCGGTAAAGTACAATTTGCAATCCCTGCTATATCATTGTTGCATAATCATGTTGATAAATGTTTCTACAAAAAGCATTAAAATTTCACAAAAATACCACTCGCTGGCAAAATAAACTCCCCGTCAAGTACAAGGAAGAAAAATTCCAAAAAGTTATGAAATTTCAAAATAGTTTGCGCCAAGTCCCCGCAAGACCGGAGTTGCACTTTCAGGTCTTAGGGTACCCTACTGAAGGTGGGGTGCACTAAGATCTGAACGCGCAGCTCTGGTCACAAGTAGCCCTTTTTAAAGGTAATCGTAATAGTCAGGTCACAAGTAGCCCTTTTTAATTGTAATCAATTTTTTAAAATTAAATACGATGAAAAAATACCTTAATACTGTTAATCCCTATATGACTTATGTACAGCGTTGCGTTACGCATAGAAAATTTAAAACTGCAAATAAATATATTTATCTTTCATGACTGCCTGTTTAAATTTATATTTTAATCAAATAATGTTTCATGCATTTTAAAAAAGTATTTATGAGAATATCTATATATATTTTAACTTTTTCTAGGAGCAGTGTTTATTGAAAATGGCTATGTAAGTATTTTGCATGCTTTTTACATACTTGCGTACTCTTGGTGAATTGATTGGTTTTTATATTAAGACCAAACTTAAAAGACAAATGCTATTACCGTATATGGTTTCTTCTGTGATTTTTCCTTTTTTGATTTAATTACACAAAGTAAAATAAAATTTTAAGAATAATTTTGAGATGAAAGTGATAGCTTGCAAGCTTTTAAAAGTGCAATTGTGTACATATTTTTTCTTTTAAATATCTTCCATTTTTTATATTTTGTGAGAAAGTTTAGTGAGTGTATGTACGTTATTAAAACGCGTCTAACCATCAAACAACATTATTTCGCGTGTGAGTAATTTACACACGTTATTATCATTTGCCGAATGGCAACAAGCATATATATGCACATGTTCGATCATTGAGGTTCTTACTTCATTTTAAAATACATTTTTGCAATAAACATTTTATCAAGCATTATAATTTCTAGTGTGATTAATTTACACACGATTTTATTGTTTGCTGAATGGCAACAAGCATATGCACAAGTTCAACGATTCGAGTTCTTACATTATTTTAAAATACCTTTTTGCAACAATAACACTTTATACACAATATTTTTGTCTTATTTTATAATTTTTAGCTAATTAATTAAATCTTACACCACATTAAAAGTTCCGTATGTTAATCGAAAATTCTCCGTGAGCGTACAATTAGTCCTAACCGACATTTATCCCTTTGCTTACGGGTGGGACAGCGTCAATACCAAACGAAGAACTTCTTAAAAAGACAGGTATTTGACATACCCTATCTCAAACAGTTCGATCCCCCTTTGCAGGCATTGGCGTCCAGGGAAATCGCCGACAGAAACATTGCACCTGCTGCAGCAGGTGAAATACCTATCTTTTTGAGAGGTTCTTCGTTTGGTATTGACGCTGTCCCACCCGTAAGTAAAAGGTTAACGCTTCCGCCATTATTCTCCGGCCACTCAATGAAAATAATATAAAAATCGATTTTATGAGATAATTTGGAGTCGTTTTATTACGGTAAATAATATTATATAAAAATTCATACTATGTTCTTTTCAAAGATATCTATGACATAAAATAAATCAAAATTAAAGATCTTTTACATTTATCAACTTTCAGCGAATACAAATTTTCCCGTGATTTTTCACGGTACTCACTACTATAGGTATGTCTGTGTGTCAGAATGTTTGCATGTCCGGGAATTTACAACGCAAATATTGGGTTTATAATGTAGAAGTTCAACTTCTTCGACCCAGACTGTCCGCCCTACCCGAAAATGTAAGGTATCTGTTTGTACGGCCAATAAGTGCCACCCAGTTTAGACTAGAACCCAGTGGGGGCACCATCCACAGAGACCGTACCCTCCTTCCCCTACCACCAATCTCTTGGAAGGACTAACAGACCCACATATTTAAAGTGCAGTCCGCGTGAACACAGGAACAGTTTAGGAAGAGGCGGGAGTCGAACTAGGGGCGTCTGAGTGCAATCCCCGCGCGCTAACTACTGGGCTGTTCCAACCCTTAGAAGTTGATCTTAAATAAAGGATAAACATTTTGGAATAAAAGTTCATGAAGTGAAAATTTAAATAAAATATCATATTCTTATTTATTTACCAAACACCGCCCCAAAACTGGAAATTTCGATGAACTTGGGGTTTTGTGACTTTGGTTTAAACCTTGAATTATTTGAATCGAAGATAGATATGTATCTTATATGGTAGATACGGCTGATAGTTGTTGATAGTTGTAAAAATGAAACATATTATAAACCAATATTAAAACGACATGTTTAAAACTCTGGCTGTGTTTGTCTGTGTCATACGTCTTCACAAGGCTATATATTTTTAGGAAACAAAGTTTCTTTATAAACGAATAGTAGATATTTTAAACGAAGTACTGCGTATTACCTATAACAAATAGGACAAAATAAGATAGTTTAGTCGTATAGGTAGTGATAGTTTAAAAAATAAAATAACCAACATAATTTTTTTCATCTAAAAGTTTAAAATTCATGAACACATTGTGTAAAGTGTACTCAACAGTTTTCAAGCATTAGGTTATTGTTTACTTCGAATAAAATGGAATATTTTATGCTAGCAGCCTTTTGTATAGAAAGTCGACAGGGACGTTATAATTTTATGGAAACGACCCATAAAAGTATTTAAAGGTACTGACGTGTGATATAAAAGTACCTATGTGATGTAATAGTTAAAGCTATATTCCATTTTGAGGTTTTTAACATCAATTTTTATTTTTCTGGTTATACATTATGTAAAAATTAAAAACATATATACTTTTAATGATATTGATAAACTTATGTATTTATTTGAGGATCTGTATTTATTATTAAGTGGAAACCTTTACTTATACCTGAAATGAAGTGAAATATCAGAATTTAGTTTCATCACCAACATACCAACACCTCTTATTATATTCCCAAATTCCATTAAAAAAAGGTATCGGATTGGAGTCTAAAATTAGAAAATTACTTTAAAAAACTTCTCTCAAAATGAATACCTTCAATTAAATTTAAATGGATCATTTCAATTGAATTTTTTGGGTCACAGACGCTTCTCAATAATCCCATATATGTAATATTCAGCAACATAACAGTAAAAATCACACTAAATCTATTTTCGTAATATTTTAATTGACGTGATATCGGGTGTCCCAAAAAGATTGAAACACACTTTAACTCTTTACCTGTTGGAGATAAGTGGGCAATGTAAATTGCAAAAATGTTGAAAGTAAGGTAGGAAATAAGACTACGTTAATGAAATAGTCCTCCCATTCATTTTCAAAAAGTTACACTTTTTTAATTTTATACGACCCCTTAGACAAATTGGGTCAATCAGAAAATTTTTATTTTTAATGCGACAAGATTATTAAAACAAGAAAGATCAATCATGCTTAAAGCATTGATTACGAAACACATTCCAACTTCAATGCAATTTTATTTAAACATCTCTAAAATGCAATACATTGCCTCGGTAATATTTTAAAACTTATCACAATACTATATTATTTTATTATATTTGAAAAGTTAAACCTTCATCGAAAAAAATGAACTTCATTCAAATAAGGGCATTAAAATATAAATTGGCTGTTACTTATAATAAACTGTTACTTAAAAATACTTATGGCTGTTATTTTGTGCAGATAATCTCAAATTATTATTAAATAAATAAAGAGAACGTGAATATGAGTCTGCAGGGAAAGACATGTGCTGCCCACATTAGAATTTTTAGCAATATTACAACAATGATTTATAGAAGTGAACGGGGATTATTTGCAGGCCATTTCGAAAAAAATGCAGAATCTGTATTTAAAGATCCATCAAATTTTTGTAGAATAAAATGTTCAACAAATTTAAGCTGTGTACCAAATTTTAACTCTCTAGGACTTAGGAAAGTGCATTAAAAATGCCATCCAATAAGTATATCACGAAGAGTTATGTAAAATTTAAAAAAAAATTGAAAAATTGTTATCTACCAAATTTATTTTAAAATGTGAAGCCTTTCTCATATACAAAATGATTAAACTCTTGGAAAGATATTTATTATATAATATATCTCTTTTTTCTTTCTGGAGGATATCCCAGAAGTCAGAATTTAATTGAATTTGTTTTTTTCCCTATATTAAATAATTTTTAATTAAAAAACTACTTAATATATTTCACTGAAATTTTTTTTATATATTTTATGGGATAATGTGAATATTTTCTAAAAATTTCGAAGCAATTTGTGAATTTTAAATTTGCTTAAAAAATGTTTGAAAAATTAGGTCCCATAGGGTTCAATGTATTTCATTTTTTCAACCCGGATTCAATAAAAAACTAATTGGGTGATATTATTTATTTATACTCCCATAGGTACCACAGACCGTCTGAAAAACATACTAAAATTTCATTTTGATAAAGTAAGTTTTACGGCAGTTATCGTGCTAACGGACAGACAGACAGAATGAACAAAGTGCTAAACACTTTTCAACTATGTTGTAAAGCGTTAAAAACCCGCATACTTGCATCTTTAAAACCAACTGAATTATGATAAAGGAAAAAATCTGACATATGCCAATTTTCCGTACCATGTGAAAGACAGTTTCATCAGTGAAAATAGGGATCATAAACAAATTGACGATGGAAATTGTTTAGATCAAAAATACATTAATATGTGTCAAAAATTTTTATCACAAATGTATCTAAATAAAGCATTACCAAGCAGTGGTATTATAAAGCAGTGGTACTCACTACGCGGTTGGGTATCCTATCTATTATCATCCAGTTTTATCTTTTTTAACACTTTACAACAAAGTTGAAAAGTGTTTATGACTTTGTTCATTCTGTCTGTCTGTCTGTCTGTCTGTCCGTTAGCACGATAACTGCCGTAAAAATGACTTAATCAAAATGAAATTTTAGTATGTTGTTCAGACGGTCTGTAGAACCTATGGGAATATAAATGAATAATATTACCCAATTAGTTTTGGATTGAACCCGGGTCGAAAAAATGAAATACATTGAGCCCTATGGGACCTAATTTTTCAAACATTTTTTAAGCGGATTTAAAATTCACAAATTGCTTCGAAAATTTTAGGTAATATTTAAATTGTTCCATAAAATATATAAAAAAAAATTCAGCGAAATATATTCAGTAGTTTTTTAAATAAAAATTAAAATAGTAATTACACCTCTTATATGAAGCGATCATGTGACCATGATATGAAACGATCACATGACCCACTTCAAAATGATATATGGCATCCATCTTGTTTCAAAATCGTGATTTTTTTAAATTCTTTTTAATTCATATTGAGTGTTGTATCCGTCCTAAAACTACTTTATTTTTGCTTTAATTCTGTGCATCTACATACTGAAACAACGCAATGACAATATATTTGAGTTTAAATGCTCATCTAAATTTGATTATTTCTACAACTAAGCCTATTTTTCACCTATGTAAAATGTAAACAGCAAAATATATAGAATGAGTTGTATTAGAATTCCTGTATTTTTTTAACACAAAATAATTTAGTCCATGGAGTCTGCATAGCTGATATGAATGAAATATTAATTGATTTCATAAAGAGAAGGACGATTTTTTTCGATGAAGTTTCATAGAGTTTAATTTTTTGTAGCTCCATGGTCTTAAACAAAATGTTTAAATAAAATAAATTATTATAGTATTGTGATGAATGAAATGAATGAAATCCTGTTTTTATAGAGAGATCCAGGCGTGTTATTTTTTCTATGACGTCATTTGAATTAATTTCAGTTGTTTTCGATGAAGTTTTCAAATATAATAAATTATCGTAATATTATGATAATTCTAAAACTATTATCGAGGAATGTATAACATTTTACAGATGTTTAAACCAGGCAATTTATATTTCAATGCCGTCATTTGAATGATGTTCATTTTTTTCGATGAAGGTTTAAGTTTTCAAATATAATAAATTAATGCAGTATTGTGATAAGTTTCAAAATATTACCGAGGAATGTATTGCATTTTAGACTTGTTTAAATAAAATTGCATTGAAGTTGGAAAGTGTTTCATAATCAATGCTTTAAGCATGATTGATCTTTCTTGTTAACACTTTACAACATAGTTGAAAAGTGTTTATGACTTTGTTCATTCTGTCTGTCTATCTGTTGGTGAACAGATTGGGATATGTCAATGAAAATCGGCACATATTAATTGAATGATGTAGTCTGAGGATATTACAATATGCTGCACGATTTCGTTAGTCCAGTGATTGATAACTTGGTTAAATGTAATTTTGAACACTTTACAACACAGTTGAAAAGTGTTTATGACTTTGTTCATTCTGTCTGTCTGTCCGTTAGCACGATAACTGCCGTAAAAATGACTTTATCAAAATGAAATTTTAGTATGTTTTGCAGACGGTCTGTGGGACCTATGGGAATATAAATAAATAATATCACCCAATTAGTTTTTTATTGAACCCGGGTTGAAAAAATGAAATACATTGAACCCTATGGGACCTAATTTTTCAAACATTTTTTAAGCAAATGTAAAATTCACAAATTGTTTCGAAATTTTTAGGAAATATTCACATTATCCCATAAAATACATAAAAAAATTTCAGTAAAATATGTTAGGTAGTTTTTTAATTAAAAATTATTTAATATAGGGAGAAAAACAAATTCAATTAAATTCTGACTTTTGGGATATCCTCCAGAAAGAAAAAAGAGATATATTATATAATAAATATCTTTCCGAGAATTTAATCATTTTGTATATGAGAAGAGCTACACATTTTGAAATAAATTTGGTAGATAACAATTTTTCAAATTTTTTTTAATTTTATATAACTCTTCATGATATACTTATTTGATGGCATTTTTAATGCACTTTCCAACGTCCTAGAGAGTTAAAATTTGGTACACAGCTTAAATTTGTTGAACATTTTATTTTCCAAAAATTTGATGGATCTTTAAATATAGATCCTACATTTTTTCCGAAATGGCCTGCAAATAATCCCCGTTCACTTCTATAAATCATTGTTGTAATATTGTTAAAAATTCTGATGTGGGCAGCACATGTCTTTCCCTGCAGACTCATATTCACGTTCTCCTTATTTCTTCAATAATAACTTGAGTTTATCTGCACAAAATAACAGCCATAAGTATTTTAAATGACATTGAATTTGCACGTTAAACTTGAATTTGGTTCTCATTTGATAGCTGGACTTATTGTCGAAGGTGACGTAGCGAAAACGCGAAAAAACTAGAATATCTCAAGAACGGCTAGTCCTAGAGTAATGGGGTTAGTCTCATTCTATTTGTTGTCAAAAATCACGTATAAAATAGGAATTTAACTGATATAATTGAGCACACGTAGTCTTTTATTTTTATATTTAACGATTTTTGCGGGCCATTTCGCAAAAATAGCCCGTTCCTTTTTCCCGAATCGTACTAGACTCACCTACAAATGATTTATATACCAAATTTTGTTAAATTTGGTATATAAATCACTTGTATGTTATTGAAATATTATACACCAAATTTTGTTAAATTTGGTTCATTAGTTTTTAGCTAGAATGGTTAAAGGGAATTTCTTTCGGTCATTTCGCAAAGAAGGCAGATTCTTTTATTACGAATCGTACTATAATCTAATGAATATCAAGGTTTCCCACAAAAAACATATCTACCAAATTTTATGAAATTCGGTCCATCAGTTTTTCAGTTAGAATGGATGCAATATCCTCACAGACACACACACAGATACACCCTTGCACACACAGACGTCTTCCTAAAAATAGTTTTTTCGTATTCTAGAAGTCTCAAAACGTGTAGATCCTTCTAAAATTCGAGTTCCGATCCTCGGCACGATTCCAATACTTTGAATACATACACACACACACACACACACATATATTAACTGTGTATATGTGTATTATCTGTGTATCTAAATTCCGTGCCTACGCAATTACAATAGTTGTGATTTTAAATGATCCCTAAACTTTTATTATTTCTTCAACGAAGCCTAATTTTAACTTATGCAGAATGCAAATATCTCAAGCGATTGTAAGGGGAGTTACATAAGAATTGCTGAATTTTTTTCACACAAAATTATTTAGCTCTGGAGTCTGGAATACAAATTTTATGAATGAAATATTCATTGATTTTGCATAGAGAATCAGATGATTTGCATTTCGATACAGTTTTAAATATTTAAGTATAATAAATTACTGTAGTACTGTGATAATGTAAAAGATATCACCATTGAATGTATCACATTTTGAAATTTTTAAATGAAATTGCATTTCAGTTGGAAAGTGTTTCATAATCAATGCTTATGCATGATTGATCTTTCTTGTTGTGATATGTCACAAATTTACATTTCTAATTTGATATATGGTTCCCATTCACAATGTTCAATTTTCAATTAAATATAACTCACTCAATTTTAAATATACAGATAAGCGGCTTTTTTTTTAATGATCTTGTTGCATTAGAAATAAAAAATTTCTGATTGACCTAATTTGTCTCAGGGGGTCGTATAAAAATTTAAAAAGTGTAACTTTTTGAAAATTAATGGAAGGACTATTTCAGTAACATAATCTTATTTCTTACCGTACTTTCAACATTTTTGCAATTTACATTGCCCAATTATCTCCAACAGGTAAAGAATTAAAGCGTTTTTCAATCTTTTTGGGACACCCTGTATATTATTGACACGCCGGGCATTACAAAACTGGCTATTTCTGAATTGAGTGCAGATTTTGCTGGAAAACATTTCATGCAAAATGCATCTGTTAAGAAAATTGTTGGTTTTTCTATTTGCTTATATTTGAATTTCAGCCGAGTAAATTCAAATGAACTTTTAAGCAGCAATGTATTTGTATATTTTTGGTTGGTGCAAAAATATCGCCATAACGAAAATTAAGTACAAAATATAATAATAATTTTTGAAGTTAATAAACAAAAGTATAAGGGCTCTACGGAATTAAAACAAAGTATTGATTGCATTGACAAAACATTCCTTACATGTGTTTTATTGAATGTGCTAGAAGGATAAGCAGAGAAGGGATGTAAAGCTAAGAAGCTAAGAAATTAAGTTGTTGCTGTTGTTGAGACCCAGACCGTCCGAACTACCAGAAAGGTGTAAGGAAACCTTAGAGATTAAGTTGTTGAGACTCAGACCGTCCGACCTACTAGAAAGGTGTAAGGTAACTGTTTGGACGGCCGGGAAGACCGGAACCCAGTGGGGGAGGCATCCACAGGGACCGTACCCTCCTTCCCCTACCACCAACCTCTCGGAAGGACTTACGGATTCACATGTTTAACGTGATCGTACTCCGCATGAACACGATGGTAGTTGTGGCAGCGTGCAAATCCAGCGCGCAAACCACCGGGCTACCGCGCTACCGCGTCCGAAATGTGCCAAACCCACCCAAGTACTAACCGCGCCCGATGCTGCCTGACTTCGGTGATCTAACGAGAACCGGTGTTTTCAGCACGGTACGGCCGTTGGTCGTAGTGTGTAGTAGATTAAGTTGTTGTTGTTGATGTTGTTGAAACTCAGACCGTCCGACCTACCAGAAAGGTGTAAGGTAACTGTTTGAACGGTCGGGAAGTGCCTCCCAATTTAGACCGGAACCCAGTGGGGGAGGCATCCAGAGGGACCGTACCCTCCTTCCCCTACCACCAACCTCCAAGAGATTAAGTTGTGAAAGATTATCTCAGATCCACTATAAATATGTTGCAAAAAATTTCCTTTGCAAAAACCAAGAGATTAAGTTGTTGTTGTTGAGACCCAGACCGTCCGACCTACCAGAAAGGTGTAAGGTAACTGTTTGGACGGCCGGGAAGTGCCACCCAATTTGGACCGGAACCCAGTGGGGGAGGCATCCACAGGGACCGTACCCTCCTTCCCCTACCACCAACCTCTCGGAAGGACTTACGGACCCACATGTTTAACGTGATCGTACTCCGCATGAACACGGCGGCATTTGTGGCAGCGTGCAAATCTAGCGCGCAAACCACGGGGGATACCGCACCCGAGATGGCCAACAGCACGCGGAGTTCCGAGGTGGTCACCCACCAAGTACTATCCGCGCCCGATGCTGCTTGACTTCGGTGATCTAACGAGAACCGGTGTTTTCAGCACGGTACGGCCGTTGGCCAAGAGATTAAGTTGTGAAAGATTATCTCAGATCCACTATAAATATGTTGCAAAAAATTTCCTCTTATTGGCCCAATTTGCAGGCATTGACGTCCATGGACGCCAATGCCTGCAAAGGGAGATCGAACTGATTGGGATAGGCTATGTCAAATACCTGTCTTTTTGGGAGGTTCTTTGTTTGGGATAGACGCTGTCCCATCCGTAAGCAAAAGGTTAAAATTCTAAGTTGCAACTTTCTTTTTAAAGGTTAAGAGTGTTATAGTTTCTCTGTTTTTGACAGACCTTGTTACTAGTAATGTGTGCTTTTCTAGACTCAACTGCCATTCTACGAATTCGTGCCCCAGACCTCATTCAGCTGCCAAGGACGAGCCTACGGTTACTATGCAGATCCAGAGGTTAACTGCCAAGTGTTCCACATATGTCCCGGAGCTTACGGACATGGAAAATTCTCCTTCCTCTGCCCCAACCAGACAGTCTTCAATCAGGCTTACCTGGTTTGCGACCATCCTTACAACGTAGACTGCTCCACGGCTGACGGGCTGTACTCGGTCAACGACAACTTTTTTGCTTTTGAAGAAGGGGAAAACTAGTGGCCAAGATGCATGTCCCAGTCACGAGAAAATGCAGAACTTAAGTATGTAAAGAAAGAAAATAAAAAGATTCTATCAGCATACACTGGATGAAGTGTAAATAATGAAAATACAAAATATTCTTAATTGATGTAAAAAGTACCTGAAATAATAAAAAAAAATATTATACTTTAATTCCAATGTATCTTTGAAGCATAAAAATCCTAAGAAAATCGAATCTCTGATTCAGTTGACGAGTCATTTCCTCTCTATATATTTAATTCACGTCTGTTTGCATTAAAGAAGCACACGTGAAGGTTACGATTTTGCGAAATACAGATAGGGCGATTTAATGGTTGTCCAGACTTCGACTAATGAGCGGATGTAGTAAAAATTAATATCGCTAAAATTTAAAAAATTGAAATTTAGTAAAAAAAAAACCTAGACTCTGGCTAGCAACTTTTATTTTTAAAAAAATAATGAGGGTTTCTGGTTCTTCATAATAAAAATATATCTGGTGTATATACATAAAATAAATATATCCAAAAATTTAAAAAATATATAACTCCGATCTCTGAAAATAGAAAATGGTTAAAAACAATTCGCCATAAAAATGTAGTTCTAAAAGAAAATAATTGTATTTTTTTTTATGCCGAATAACTATTAATTACAACGTAAATAACATGACACATAAAAAAATAATAATGTCAACCTGTTTGTTAAAGTAAACGTGCTTAATTCGTCAGGTCCAGTAAAATAGCGCTATTTTTGCATAGCAGACTGAGAGACAGTTTTTCCCTCACTGAAAGAACTGCCCCTATTTCTTGTTTCAACTGAAGATCCGTAAAATTTCGACCAAGGAAGCTCGTTTCACTTCTGAAACGGTTTGATACATTTATATTTCTGTGTTCCATAATGCTAAACAGCAACTGATTATATTTTAGATAATAATAACTCTAAAATATATTTACAGTGTTATTTATTGAGAATCATTGACAGCAAAAAATATCTAAAGGTTTATAGTTTAGAAATTTTTATGCATCAAGACAGTGCGCAGATATAAGTAGGCGTAGTCTAAATAGATTATGTTGTGATGACAGAGTCGTAATATTCGGAGCAGAGATATCTTTAATTTTTTTTTCGAAATTTACAACATTATTCATGGCAACAGTGTTAATGGTGTACACACATAAGCAGACATATATTAAGAAATCTGACGTGGGCAGCGTATGACTTTACCTACAAGCTCAAAAAAAATTTTTTTTTTAATTATTTGTAAAAAGTTTGTTTCGCCATATATAAATGAATATTTATTAAATTACAGTAAATTTTTAATTTGTAGTTGTTTTCAATTTTCAATTGTCGTTTTGACGGATTATTAATGGATGCCACTTGCAAATAAAATAAATAAAAATATCCCGCGACCGCTTTATAATGGCGTAGAAGAAGTGTTGTTAGTTTATCTTCAAAAATTACATAACAGATTAACAGATTAACCACCTATAGGCACCGACCCGAAGGTTTACAGTAATTACAGCCTATGGTGGAGGCCAAAACCAGAAATCGAAACTTAATGCCAAGATAAAAATGATAAACAATTATATACAATATGTTGTCTGTATTTTACAAATATTTCACATCCATTACAATGATATTTGCAGTGATTAAAACAAATGTGAATTTAAAAGCAAATTGATTGCAGTATATATAACACAATTTACTAACAAAATTTACTTTTAATTTAACAAAAATTTACTTTTAACAAAATTAACAAGTACTACGAATAAATATGCAATAAACAGTGAGCGAATGTGTGGAGGTTAACAGTAATAATTCACAGGATATGTTCGCTTTTCTCTAGGAATCGAATTATAGATTTTATTCTCTGTTTAGCCCAGCCTGGAAGGCTTAGAAGGTTTCTGGCAAATATTGGCATATGATGTCTACTGAGTCTTAATAAATCAATGAATTAATGCAGTTCAGCATCTTTATTCTTTTTTATTATTTTTTTCCATTTTCTGCGCACCATTTCGAAAAAAGGACACTTTTATTTCTTTAATTTACACCAAAATCTGCGAACATTTAATATAGTTAATATAGTTAATTATCTTCGAAACTGTTCATAATGAGTTCAGGAGTTCATGAAACATGTTTATTCGTTAAAATTTCATTCAAATATTTTCAGGAAAACGTTATTTTCTCTTTATATACGATAGTATGAAAAATTAAAAATTTATAAGCAAAGTAATTCACAATTACAAGATATTTAAATTCTTCGTTTTTGAACAATTCCTGAAAATATAAATTCAATACAAATTCCTTAAAGAAACTAATGTGTTAAAGAATTCCCTAAAAATACTAGCAAATTTCTTAAAAATGCTAATATATATTGACAAATTAAACAAATTCATTACTCTTTTGTCTGAAAATTTGAAATCAGAATTTTTCAAAATATATTTCTGAAAGATACTAATTTATATCCTAATTATGGTTAACTCCCCCCCCCCCCACACACACACCCGCCCACCCAAATAAGTATTAAATATAACTGTGTTTAAGTCCTACATTTCAGATTGATTTCAAAATGCAACTTATGAGATTATAATTTAATGTCCTTGTCTTATTAAAATCATGTATTGTTGTTTTTAAATATGTGTATAATGCCTGTTTATGTATGAGTTCTGTATTTGTGATTATTGTTCTGAATAAACTGTTACATTTTTTTACCATACATATGAATGAACTGTATATTATTTTTTGGGACGTGGGTAATCAATACATAGCTATTCAGAAAAAGTACCCAATTTTCGAGCGGTCTTACTTTAATTACTTTGTTGTATTTGAATGCAATTATGCGGAGCAATCTTAAATTAAGAGGACATGTACCCTTCTAATTTTCGAAATGTTGTTTTTTCTATTATTATTTAACTAGACAATGTATCCGGCGCTGCTCGATATTTAAAATATAAACCTCTGATTAAAATTACACCAGAATATATAGCGAATGCCCGAAAACCCAACAACTTTTTTTACGATAAATACATAATTGTTTCTCATAGCAACGGACAGGTTGTGACGTCAGTTGCAACGTCATTGCATAGTAGCCAGCGAACCAGAGAATACAACACTTCACAAGCGGAATCTAAAATTGATTTTTCTATACCTTTGTTTGAAAATTCACAGGAAATCAGAAAGTAGAGTAATTAAATAAAAAAATTTATTAAAATGCAAAGATATACACCCATAGTTTTGCCAAACTCTAGAATTGAATGCAATTCGAAAATAGAACTAATCTTCTATTTTCGAATGCCACGAAATAAGAGTTAGATAACCTGAAACAGACATATTTCGATGTATTTAAAAATAAATAAATAAGTAAATATAAAGGAATTGTCGCACAAATTCGTTTCAAAGATCGTTAGAAAGAACTATTTTTCCGGTGACATCAAGATGAACACTGTAATAATATTTTTGAGCACTAAGGAATCGATTTGCGTGAAAATCACTCAAAATCGCGGGTCAATATAAAATAACTAAAAAACTAATCCGAATTTTTAAAATATATAAATATATCTATCCCCAGGGTACATCGTCTAAAAAGTTGAAGTACCTCTGTAGCAAATTTCGCCGCTGTCTGGAGCTTCCATTTTCCGCTACAGACGACATGCAAACACACGCAGACACACAGAAACACAAATAACATTTTTTATTATGTAGTAAGTATGTAGTATTTTTTTATTATGTCTACCAGCATTTTAAGACAAAACACATTCAAAAATTCATACTGGAACGTAAGTTATGGCAAATGACCTTTATTTCTGTTAAATGGATTACACTGCGTAATCGCCCATTTTCTCAAAACAGTGTTTTATTCAGTGCGAGCACCATTATGACATAATGGCTACATGAATAATCGCCCATTATTTTTCCCAAGTAGAAACTGAAAGGACCTTACCCTGTTTAGGTTAATTGTTCCTTTACTTAACTTTTACTACCATTACTTAAAACTTTTATCTCAAACAAATATCAATTTATATAACTACTAAGATACAACGAAATAATCACGATAATTAAAAGCTTAAAAATACCTTTTTCTACTGCTCACTTCACTGGAAACCTAAAACATAGATACACTACACGGCATACTAATCTATTTATATGAAAACAAGAAAGATGAATCACGCATAGCATTGATTGTGAAACACTTTTCAACTGAAATGCAATTTTATTTAAACAGCTCGAAAATGAAATAGATTCAGCGGTGATAATTTTTAAATCATCACCGTACTACAATAATTTATTAAACTTAGAAACTTAAAACTTCATCAAAAAAGGCAATACTATGAATCGTCTGCTTGTCTATGTAAAATCAATGAATATTTTTTATCACTTATATTCTAGATTCCAGAGCAAAATAATTTTGCGTTAAAAAAATCAACAATTTTTCTACAACTCATCTTACAATCGCTTGATTTGTTTACACTCTGCATACGTTAAAATTAGGCTTCGTTGTCCAAATAACCAAAGTTTAGTGATCATTTAAAATGAAAAATATCGTAATTGCGCAGCCACAGGATTTAGATACACAGATAATACGCAAAAATAAAGCGGTTTTAGGACGGATGTATCACTACATATAAATGTTAACGTTCCTTAAAAATCACGATTTTCACACAGCGAACAAAAAAATGGATGCCATATTTTATTTTATAATGAGTCACGTGATCTCTTCATATATTATGGGTGTAATTATTATTTCAATTTTTATTTTAAAAACTACCCAACATATTTTACTAAATTTTTTTTTACACATTTTACGTGATAATTTGAATATTTTTTAATATTTTCGAAGCAATTTGTGAATTTTAACTTCGCTTAAAAAATGTTTGAAAAATTAGGACCCTTAGAGTTTAATGTATTTCATTCTTTTAACCCGGATTCAATCCAAAATAAATTGGGTGATATTATCCTTTTACATTCCCATGTGTCCCACAGACCGTTTCAATAACATACTAAAATATCATTTTGATAAAGACATTTTGGTAGTTATCGTGCGAACGGACAGATAAACAAAATGACCAAAGTCATAAACACTTTTCAACTATGTTGGAAAGTGTTAATAAAATTGCATAAATTTTATATATATTAAAATCTGTTAGAAAAGTGGCCCATCAGCAAAAAATTGTAAAGAAATATTTTAAGCTAAAATTGAAAATCAAGGCAGTCAAATCTAGTAATACTGAATACTGTTTCTTTTCCAGCTCGCATTGAAGTGTGTAAGTGCTTGTATTGAAACTCGAGTGCCGTGATTACAAACTTAAATTTTAACACGAATAAGAGAGTGCTTATCTGACTTCTATAGTACATTACAGTGGATTAATACTTTCCTCAATACTGTTTTATTTTCAAGTCAGCATCAGTAAAATCAATTTAATAATACAATAATCAACTTCACGCCGAATAATATTATAAATTTTGGATGATCAGAATGGAATGCCACTGAAATTCAGCACAAAATAATTAATTTAAGGGGACGGTGGACGTTGAGATTTTTTTTATTTATTTATTGACTTAGAAACGTGAAAATTTGTATAAATATTCCTCTTAACATTACTATATACAAAACTATTCAATTTTTTTTCAATTTTGTTATAATTTTGTATTTTTTTAACGAAAATTTGAAAATGCTCCTTGCTTGCCATTTGTTCACGTTTTTGATTCATTTCACATTATGTTCACTCAAAAACACGTTATGAACAAATTTGGGTATTCATTTTTAAATCCCTTAGAAAGTTAATTTTTTAAAAATATTTTTCTGCATTAAAACTTAATTTTCATCATTTAATTAGGTTCTTATTCACTTTTAATGACCTTAATAAAGTCCAATTATAAAATGCATACCAAGTTTCATTAAAACGTATGAGAGGTGCCTTCTTGCCAAATTTCATGCATCTCCAAATTTCATGCAATTAAGACACAGGAGCAATTTAAAAATGTAAAACCTTTGAAAATTCCGTTTCGAAAAAAATGTATTCAACCTTTTGCTTACGGGTGGGACAGCGTCCATCCCAAGCGAAGAATCTCTCAAAAAGACAGGTATTTGACAGAACATTGAAACATTGCACCTGCTGCAGCAGGTGCAATGTTTCTGTCGGCGATTTCCATGGACGCCAATGCCTGCAAAGGGGGTCGAACTGTTTGAGATAGGGTATGTCAAATATCTGTCTTTTTGGGATGTTCTTCGTTTGAGATGGACGCTGTCCCATCCGTAAGCAGATGTTAAATGTGTAAAATAATGTTATATATTAAAACAATTTCAGTCGATTTTCAACGTCCACCGTCCCCTTAAGGATGTTAGCCTGAGGAAATTACAACACACTGCACGACTTCATGAGTCCAGTGATTGGCAACTTTTTTAAATGTAATTTTATATTTGTCAACATGACACACCGTATACATAAATGTACTAATGAGCTTTATGATTATACAATGATAATTTATTAATGTTAGTTTTATGTATAAACTTTAAAAAGTTATTTACAATTAAATTTGTTGGGATCGGGCCCTCGTGTTATGAAAAAATAATTTACTTGGCCGAAGTCTCACAAAGGTTGAGAAATACTGGCATAGACAGACAGACACACAGACAGACGTCAAGCTGAAAAAAGTTTTTTCGAAATCTAGAGTGCTCGAAACGTGTAGATCCGTAGAAAATTCGAGTTGTGATTTTCGACATGATTCCAATAGTTTCCCTATACATTACTATGTATTGTAGAGAAAGTAAAATAGCACGTGTATATCTCCTTATACCATTTTAGCGCTTTCGTTTTAGCATATATTGATTCAATTTCATATTTTTTGTAAAAAGGATGTTTTATTCTTCAAATTTCTGTAAGATAATTTTGTATAGTGAGAACAGGGATTCTTGTACTTCATTTTAGAATAATTAAATTAAATGTTCTAATAGAATAATTTGAATAACAGTGCCAATTATTTGAATAACAATGCCATTTATAACAATGCCATAATAATGCCAAGAATTTGCACATAATTGTGATTTTAAGTTTCTTCATATTTAATATTCCGTACGAAGAACAGGTATACTGCTAATCGATATAAATAAAATTAAAAATTATATCTGTCGTCTGTCTGTCTGTCTGTCTGTATGTGCGTGCGTGTGTATATGTTTCATTATTACGGGGGAACAGTTGAACCGAATTTCATGAAATTTTGTGAGACTTAGAATAGCCCCGCACTTAAAGTGTAATCCTTGTTTCGTGTTTCTAGGACCAGGAGTTGTCTAGATACAGACAAAATCTGTTAAACGGAAACTGCAGGGAACGGAATTGTCATAAGCGAAAAATATTTTTAGCTCCGTTCAAAAATATAGGAAAATTATGTTGTTTTCCCTGTTGAAAGGGAACCTGCACAACGGGGAAACGGACGACCATTTTAAAATAATTTGTTAACACACATAACATCTATTGTATAATGAACAAAGAACGAAAAAATCCATACTACTATTTCAGCCATTTATCTCCAAGAGAACCATTTTTCACAGAATTTTCTATTAAATCATATAACGATTTTCTGAAATCTGTTTCAGAACTTCAAGAATTTTCAGTTAATCAGGGAGATTCTGAAATGCTAGAAATATTAATCAATGCATGATTTTTAACTGAAAGTCGCAACTTAGTAAAACATATGCCCAAGAAACCGTGTTGGATTATTTTAAAAGTCAATAAAAAATACAGTTTATTTTTATTTTTACTTTCCCTGGTTTCCATGGTAATGTATAGAGAAAGTATTAGAATCCTGTCGAAAATCGCAATTCGAGATTTCAACGGATCAACCCATTTTGAGACCTCTAGAACACTGAAAAAGTGTGTGTTTGTCTGTGTGTGTGTGTGTGTGCGTGCGCAATGTATGTATCCACTGTAACTCAAAAACTAATGTATCGAATTGCATGAAATGTTTAATCACTTGTGAGGTATCCTGGTGCTGATTAAATTTTGATATGATTCGGAAGAAAATAACCTGCTATTTTTGCAAAATGGCAAGCAAAAATCGTCAAAATCTAAAATAAAAGACTACGTATGCTCAAATGGATCGATTAAATGCTTATTTTATATGTAATTGTTAAATATGAAAAGAATAAGACCAACTCTATAATTTTAGGATTAGACGTTCTAGAGATTTTTGGTTTTTTCTTATGTTTGCTACTCCGGTTTTGAGAAAAGTCCAGTAACCAAATAAAACGAAAGCTGATTTAAAAGCGTAAATTCAGGTAATTTCAATTAATTATGCGCGTTATTTAGTGAAATTGAACTAAATTTAATGAATTATTAATGAAATAATATGGAAAATATATTTGAGTTTGTGTGTGTGTGTGAATATTTTGTATCCACTCTAATTCAAAAACCAATTGCCCAAATTTTATAAAATCTTATAGGTAAGTCACTTGTGGGGTACCCTGGTGCTGATTAGATTTTGGTATAATTCGAAAGAAAAGAACCTGCCTTTTTCTTGCAAAATGAACCGCAACAAATGCCGGTGCCTCTACAAAATTTTATGCCTCTAGAAAATGCCTCTACAAAATTTTATGAAATTTAGTCAAACTGTTTTTCTGCTAGAGTAGATACAAAATTTGTACAGACAGACACACAGACGTCCAGCTAAAAATAGTTTTTTCGTGTTCTAAAGATCCTGAAACGTGTAGATTCGTCGAAAACTCGAGTTGCGATTTTCGGCACGATTCTAATACTTTCCCTATATACATTACCGTGTATTGCAGGGGAAGTAACAGATTGAATTATAAAATATATTAAAAGAAATAGCTTGTTTAACTATACATTGAAGTAAACGCTTGATTGTACACCAACGGAAATATTTTTTTTTTTTTTTTTTTTTTTTTGTGCATGATGGTATATCCAAAAAGATCAATCTTGCGTAAAGCATTGATTATGAAACACTTTCGAATGGAAGTTCGATTTTATTTAAACATCTCTAAAATGCGATAGATTCAGCGGCGATATTTTTAAATTATCACAGTACTATAGTAATTTATTGTACTTAAAAACTTTAAACTTCATCGAAATAAAAAAATAAAGATCGTCTGGCTCTCTATGTAAAATCAATGAATTTTTCATTCATGTAATTTATATTCCAGACTAAAGAGATAAATAATTTTAAGTGAAAAAAATTCAGCAATTCTTATACAACTCGTCTTGTCTTATACAACTCATCTTATACAACTCATATTCTTATACAACAATCGCTTGATTTGTTTACATCCTGCCTACTATAGGAATTACAATTAATTATATATTACAATTAATATTATTAAACAATATATTATTAATTTATATAATATTATTATATAATACAATTAATATTATTACAATTATTATTACGATTAATATTATAGGCTTCATTGTAGGGATAATCAAAGTTTAGTGATCATTGAAAATGAAAAATATTATAATTATGTTGGCACAGAATTTAGATACACAGATATAATACGCAAAAATAAAGCGGGTTTATGACGGATGCAACACTAAATATAAATTTAAACGATCTTTAAATATCCCGATTTTAACACTGGAGGAAAAAATGGATGCGATATTTTATTTTGAAATGAGTCACGTGATCTCCTCATATAATATGGGTGTAATTATTATTTCAATTTTTATTTAAAAAACTACGCAACATTTTTTGCTGAAATTTCTTTTACACATTTTACGTGATAATTTGAATATTTTCTAAAATTTTCGAAGCAATTTGTGAATTTTAACTTCGCTTAAAAAATGTTTGAAAAATTGGGTCCCATGCGGTTTTCATTTCATTTGTATTTTCAATGTATTTCATTTTTTCAACCCAGGTTCAATCCAAAACTCATTGTGTGACACTATTCCATTTGATTCCCATATGTCCCCCAGACCATCTCAATAATATACTAAAATTTCATTTTGACAAAGTCATTTTTACGGCAGTTATCGTGCAAACGGACAGACAGACAGACAGGCAGATAGAATTAACACAGTCATAAATACTTTTCAACTATGTTGGAAAGTGTTTTAAAAACCCAATTTTATTATTAATTTTTTATGAATATATTAATTGCCTACCATGCCTGACATGCATGTATTTAGATTTAATATGAAGAAAATTTAAAAGTATTATATCTTATATCAGCGCATAAAATCGAGTAGTTATGTATTATATTCGTATATTGCGTTTCTCAGTGTTAATTTTGATTTCTGTGCGGAACATAAATCATTTATGATAAGTGAACATAATGAATATGCATTAAACTGCTGTTAATCATGTTAAATAGCTTCACATTTTCATTCATTACAAATCTTAAAAGGCATTCCCAAGAGCTTATTCCAAGCAAAATATTTATTTGGGACCTGAAAAATGACAATTGTCAGAAATTAAGCTATATAGTAGTACCAGAAATATACAAGTTTATGTTTCCTTCCAGTTTTATGTTTTAGTTTACACTCCAACAGAAGGATCTGTCTATATCGATTCCGGAAGTAGGTAACCATAACTGCAGTTAAAGTTTCTGTCAAAACGTAGTTTGATTCAAGTTCCGACATCGATTTGCTTAAGTTGAATGTATCAAAATATGCGCTCATTATGCTTAAGAGGAACAGTGAGTGCATGCTTATGTTTTGTATATTCAACCGTTTAACAAGTGCATTAATAATTTTCTAAAAGTGGATAAAATCAGGAGAAATATTGTATTAATCAGGAGAGCTGAAGGATAGGCATAAATTCAGAAAAAAATAGCAGTTGTTTGTGTTAATTAAAACTGCAATTATGATAACTTTTAGTCTTTTATTGGTATTTATATATTAGTAAAAATATGTGTCCCTGATGGTTGTTATACTCCCGAGTGTCATCAAAATATTCTGCTAAGGTAATATTCTATGGAATTTTCAATCTATTTTAAGAATTTAAGAATTAAATATCTCAATTGATCCATAGTATACCATGATAAGTAAAAATATAACACTAAAGCATTTTCTGTGAGTTTTGCATTTTTATGTTATAGCAAAAATTAGATAACTGAATTAGCATCAACAGTATAACTTAAATAACAGAAATAAAATATCCCCACTGATAAAACACTTTTCTGTGAGTTTTGCATTTTTATGTTACAGTAATATTATAAAGATTTTGTATTTCAATTAATAGCAACTGGATAATTAAATTAGATTGAACAGCATATTGTAAATAACATAAATAAAATATCCCACTAAAGTATTTTTCTGCCAGTTTTGCATTTTTATGTTACAATAAATAAAAATACGAATTCTGTAAATAAAAATTCTTATTTTATGATCAAATTAATTATAAAGAAAAAGTCAAGAGTACTGTGGTAAAACTTCTAAAAACAAATTCAAAAGTTTTGCCATTGTATAGCGTTTTAAAATAACTTGAACACTGTAAAGACTATGATTATTTTTTTTTCTACATTTAAAGTGGACTTTATATCTCCGCTTTCAAATTTTAAATCCAAGTGCAATTTCTGATTTAAGCAATCTCCACATTCCTTTGCTGTTTTGCAAATCAAACGGCATCCTGCTAGGCGTAACACTTTGTGAATTGAAATTGCTACCATAAGTTGTATAGTCGAATAAAATTTTAATTTCATTATTATTCTGACCTTTGTTATTTACTACATTTAACCTGTATGGCTAAATTGCTCGCGTGCCACTACACTCGTGTTCCATTGCTCTTGCGCCATTTAATTCTCAACGGTGAATAGAGACAAAGTTCTTCGGCTGGAGAGTTAGTGATTAACTTTTCTTTTGTATTTAAAATGATCCCCCACAAGATCTTATGAATATTTTGGTAACAAATTATTTTAGCTGGTGTGTTAATCTTATAACAAGAGCCTTTTTGAGGGAATTAAAAATTATATGAAACAAATTAGTTTTAATCTTCTTATCCCTGATTTTGTGGAAGGTCTAAAAACGCTTCCCAAATTATCTTGGGATATTAATTATACTTTTTCTAAAGGGTCTGATTTTGAAATTTAAGATTTTGTGAGGGGTCTGAAAACCCATCCCAAATTATTCTTTAAACCGATCCCTGAAAATTAGAATTTTGTAAAAGGGTTTGCTTTTGAAATATAAGATTTTATGAGGGGTCATAAAACTCTTTTCCAAATTATTCTTTAAACAGATCCCTGAAAATTAGAAATTTGTTAAAGGGTCTCATTTGAAACATAAGATTTTGTGAGGGGTCTGAAAACTCTTTCCCAAATTATTCTTTAAACAAATCCCTGAAAATTAGAATTTTGTTAAAGGGTTTGAATTAAAATATAGGATTTTGTGAGGGGCTGAAAATCGATCCCAAATTATTCTTTAAACCAATCCCAAAATATTTTTTAAACCAATCCCTGAAAATTAGAATTTTGTTAAAGGACCTGATTTTGAAGTATATGATTTTATGAGGGTCTAATAACTCTTTCCCAAATTATTCTTTAAACAGAGCCCTGAAAATTAGAAATTTGTTAAAGGGTCTCATTTGAAACATAAGATTTTGTGAGGGTCTGAAAACTATTTCCCAAATTATTCTTTAAATAAATCCCTGAAAATTAGAATTTTGTTAAAGGGTTTGATTTAAAATATAGGATTCTGTGAGGGGCTGAAAATCGATCCCAAATTATTCTTTAAACCAATCCCTGAAAATTAGAATTTTGTTAAAGGGCCTGATTTTGAAGTATATGATTTTATGAGGGGTCTAAAAACACTTTCCCAAATTATTCTTTAAACAGAGCCCTGAAAATTATAAATTTGTTAAAGGGTCTCATTTGAAACATAAGATTTTGTGAGGGTCTGAAAACTATTTCCCAAATTATTCTTTAAATAAATCCCTGAAAATTAGAATTTTGTTAAAGGGTTTGATTTAAAATATAGGATTCTGCGAGGGGCTGAAAATCGATCCCAAATTATTCTTTAAACCAATCCCTGAAAATTAGAATTTTGTTAAAGGGCCTGATTTTGAAGTATATGATTTTATGAGGGGTCTAAAAACTCTTTCCCAAATTATTCTTTAAACAGAGCCCTGAAAATTAGAAATTTGTTAAAGGGTCTCATTTGAAACATAAGATTTTGTGAGGGTCTGAAAACTATTTCCCAAATTATTCTTTAAATAAATCCCTGAAAATTAGAATTTTGTTAAAGGGTTTGATTTAAAATATAGGATTCTGTGAGGGGCTGAAAATCGATCCCAAATTATTCTTTAAACCAATTCCTGAAAATTAGAATTTTGTTAAAGGGCCTGATTTTGAAGTATATGATTTTATGAGGGGTCTAAAAACTCTTTCCCAAATTATTCTTTAAACCGAGCCCTGAAAATTAGAAATTTGTTAAAGGGTCTCATTTGAAACATCAGATTTTGTGAGGGGTCTGAAAACTCTTTTCCAAATTATTCTTCAGGCAGATCCCTGAAAATTAGAATTTTGTTAAAGGATCTTATTTAAAATATAAGATTTTGTTAGAGGTCTGAAAACCGATCCCAAATTATTCTTTAAACCGATCTCTGAAAATTAGAATTTTGTTAAAGGGTCTGATTTTGAAGTATATGTTTTTATGAGGAGGTCTGAAAATGGATCCCAAATTATTGTTTAAAAAGATTCCTAAGACTAATAGTTTTGTTAAAATTTCTAATTTTGAAGATTAAAAATTTGTAAAGGATCTGAAAATGGATCCCAGCAAATTACTTTTTAAATAGATCTCTGAAAATTATAATGTTTAGCTGGTCCATTATGTTTTGAACAATGAAATCGTGCGTCTAAAAAAATAATAAAGCTAAAAAATTATAAATGAGATGAAAAAATAAATAAAAAATTAATGAAGTTAAAAATAAAAAAAAAGTTTAATGAAGCCTAAAAATAAATGGAGCGGTAATAGAGCTCAAAAATATAAAATATCAAATAAAAATGAATAAAAAATACGAAAAGGAATAAAAGGTATAAAAAATAAATAGCATAAAAGTGCAGTAAAATGACATGCTGCACTATAATGGGAAATCATACGAGATAACCTGGGATCTAATGAGAAGTGCTGAACTGGTTATCAATGATAATAAAGGACTGAGTTTATTCATAAAGATAAAACAGTACTCTTGTGATTCTTTGACTGGGTGCAATCAGTTTCATTCTCTGTGACGTTCGAGAATATCTCACGTGAATTTGCTAGAGCTAGAAACGCCATGGAATTGTTCACCCCCACAGAAATATAGTCTTGAGAATGTTTGTTTTCGATATTGAGATGAACACGAATAATGTGAAGATCGGTTTTCAAGAAATGGAATACATTGCTATTTCGATTGCGAATGGGAGTGAAGCGTTGCAATTTGATAAGGGTAAGGATTTAGTTTTATATAATTTAAATCAATTTCGCAAACCTTTTATGCTTTACCTAAAAATATAGCAGCGTCGCCAGAAAGAAATTCTGGAGCGGAGGAGAGGGGGGAGAGGCAAATATGTAGATTTTTTATTTCTTTATATATCATCATTTCTTCGAAATTTAATGGGTTCCTGGGGAGGAGTATGACCCCCCCCCCTCCCTTAACGACGCTACTGAAAAAATGTATGGGAAAAGTAATGAAAAACGTATGACAATATAGTGAGAATTCAAGTTTTCGATGGAAGAGCACGTTTTAAACATCTCTGAACTCAAATCGGACGTTTCAGAAGGGATGTCTGTGTGTATATGTATGTATCTATGTTAATATGTGTGTCCGTGAGTCTGTGGATACGATATCTCACAAATCAATAAAGCGTTCCAAACGCAATTTGGTGCCATTATCACTATCTCTGTATACTAGAATCCAATGGATTTTATGATGGAAGTTTTCGATGGAAGAGCACGTTTTAAACATCCCTGAACTCAAATCGGACGTTTCAGAAGGGATGTCTGTGTGTATATGTATGTATCTATGTTAATATGTGTGTCCGTGAGTCTGTGGATACGATATCTCACAAATCAATAAAGCGTTCCAAGCGCAATTTGGTGCCATTATCACAATCTCTGTATACTAGAATCCAATGGATTTTATGATGGAAGTTTTCGATGGAAGAGCACGTTTTAAACATCCCTGAACTCAAATCGGACGTTTCAGAAGGGATGTCTGTGTGTATATGTATGTATCTATGTTAATATGTGTGTCCGTGAGTCTGTGGATACGATATCTCACAAATCAATAAAGCGTTCCAAACGCAATTTGGTGCCATTATCACAATCTCTGTATACTAGAATCCAATGGATTTTATGATGGAAGTTTTCGATGGAAGAGCACGTTTTAAACATCCCTGAACTCAAATCGGACGTTTCAGAAGGGATGTCTGTGTGTATATGTATGTATCTATGTTAATATGTGTGTCCGTGAGTCTGTGGATACGATATCTCACAAATCAATAAAGCGTTCCAAACGCAATTTGGTACCGTTATCACAATCTCTGTATACTAGAATCCAATGGATTTTATAATGGAAGTTTTCGATGGAGGAGCACGTTTTAAACATCCCTGAACTCAAATCGGACGTTTCAGAAGGGATGTCTGTGTGTATATGTATGTATCTATGTTAATATGCGTGTCCGTGAGTCTGTGGATACGATATCTCACAAATCAATAAAGCGTTCCAAACGCAATTTGGTACCATTATCACAATCTCTGTATACTAGAATCCAATGGATTTTAAACGAAATCGGATATAAAATAAATACTATCAATAATGACAAACAAATAATCACTTCTGACGTAATTTTTCATTAGAAAATGAATAATACAAACTTTAGAGCAATATAATATGAAACGTTCTCGAAATATTGAAGGGTTTTCAAATAAAGTTTTCACAAAAATTACATAAATTTAAAAAATCTGTTGTAGGCAGCATTCTCCCTACAGGCTCAAATTTATTACCTCTTACTTTCTTTCATAATTAATTAAATTGAATTAAATTGATTAAAATAAGTCACGAATAATTGCTTAAAATTACACTGAATTTGCGGTTTTACTTAAATTTTCGTTTTCTTTCGGTTATGACGCGTATTTTCAGAAGCGGCGTTGAAAAACCCAAAAAACTTAAATATCTCGAGAACTGTTAGTCCTACAGTAATGAGTTTGATTCCTACAGTAATGAGTTGAGTTCAAAAATTACGTATAAAAGAAACATTTAATTGATACAATTGTGCATATTCTGTTATTTCAGATTTTGGCGATTTTTGAGGGCCATTTTGCAAACAGAGACAGGTTATATTTTTCCAAATGGTACCAAAATTTAATCAACACCAGGGAAACCAACAAAGACTTACTTAATACATTTTGATAAAGTTCTTTAAATAATTTTTAAGTTATAGTGGATAGATACATTGAACAGACAGACAGACTCACATACACACATACGTACACACACACACAGATGTCAAGCTAAAAATGTGATTTTAGAGTGCCTGAAACGCGTTGATTTAGAGTGGATAGATACATTGAACAGACAGACAGACACATATACATACATACGTACACACACACAGATGTCAAGCTAAAATTGTCTTTTAAGTTTTAGAGTGCCTGAAACGCGTAGATTCGTCGAAAACTGGAGTTCTGATTTTCGACACGATTCCATTACTTTCCCTGTGCCTTACCATCTATTATAGAGAAAATAAAAATCTGATGTGGGCAACACACAAATTTCCCTACAGTATCAAATTCATTTTCTCGGTTTTTCTTTCACAATTCTTTAAATCGAGTTTAACTGCACGAAACAACACGAATAGTTATTAGAAATGGCACTGAATATTGCAGTTCTAATTCGATTTTTGCTTTCATTTGGAGACTGGGTGTATTATTTTTAAAGCTGGTGTGGCAAAAATGCGAAAACAATTAAAATATCTCGATACCATGGTTAGCACTACAGGGTGTCTCAAAAAGATTGAAATACGCTTTAATTCTTTACCTTTTGGAGATAAGTGAGCAATGTAAATTTCAAAAATGTTGAAAGTAAGGTAGGAAATAAGACTACGCTAATGAAATAGTCCTCTCATTCATTTTTAAAAAGTTACACATTTAAAATTTTTATACGACCCACCTTAGACAAATTGGGTCAATCAGAATTTCTTTTATTTTTAATGCAACAAGATTTTAACACACAATGTCCAATTTTCAATTAAATATAATTCGCTCAATTTTAAAGATACAGATATGTGGTTTTTTTACTGATCTTATTTCCTACCTTACTTTCAACATTTTTGCAATTTACATTGCAAAATTATCTCCAACAGGTAAGGAATTAAAGCGCGTTTCAATCTTTTTGGGACACCCTACATAGTTATAGGGTTGGTCTTTTTCTTTTCGTCATCAAAAATTACTTATAAAACAAGCATATAACTGATGCATTTGAGCATATGTAGTTCTTTATATTAGATTTTGACGATTTTTGATATCCATTTCGCCGCAAAATGGGGCAGGTTCTTTTTTTCCAAATCATACCAACGTATTATAGCACTAGGGTTACCCATAAGTGACTTATCTAACACATTTTGTGAAATTCAGTCAATTAGCTTTCAGCTAGGTGGAATGCATATAATACACTTTTTCAATTCCTTTTGAACATATAATATTGTACGCTATGGATGATTTTTACTGTAATATAATAATATGTAGTGTTTATAAATGCAATATTACATTTTTAACTAAGAAATATTTTATTTCGCTTTGAAAATATTGAGATTATTTAAATGAAAATTTTCATCGTTTCCGTTGCCAAAAATATTCCAGTTCCGTTTAAATTAAAGTTGAAAGAAATTGTAGTTAACTAAATGAGTCACAGTTCGACAGAATGACGAGAATTTAAAACTTTTGCATTCGTATCTCAACTACATAATCAGATTTTTCTTGCATAAAAAAATATCTGGTGTGTTCAACACGTGACTTTCCATGTAGATTAACGCGTTTTGACTTTATTCATAAATAATAACACAAATTAAAACTTTCTTATCACTAATTTGACTAAAAATCAACAAATATTTTGCTGTTCCCGAATAAAATAAGCGTTCAAATTTTCAAGTTATTCAATTGATTATTTTGGGAAGTGTAGTGCTGCTCTGTAAGGAAAAAAAATGATATTTCCAGAACAGTTCATAACTATTAAATAATAGTGTCCATTTATTTTTGGTTAAAAGTATTAACATAAGTATAGTATTTACATATTATTTAGACAACAAAATGTTCCTTATTTATTTAGATATCTTCTGGAAAAGAAACTGTTCTCTAATATGCAAACTTTGCCGTAAAAATGTCAAAACTATAAGACTTGAACCACTTTAACCGCATCAAAAGCAACGAAAAAAATCTGATGTGGGCAACACATGACTTTCCTTATATAATGTAATCAATTTACTACTTTTACAGTATTTTACATGTAGATTAACGCGTTTTGACTTTATTCATAAATAATAACACAAATTAAAACTTTCTTATCACTAATTTGACTAAAAATCAACAAATATTTTGCTGTTCCCGAATAAAATAAGCGTTCAAATTTTCAAGTTATTCAATTGATTATTTTGGGAAGTGTAGTGCTGCTCTGTAAGGAAAAAAAATGATATTTCCAGAACAGTTCATAACTATTAAATAATAGTGTCCATTTATTTTTGGTTAAAAGTATTAACATAAGTATAGTATTTACATATTATTTAGACAACAAAATGTTCCTTATTTATTTAGATATCTTCTGGAAAAGAAACTGTTCTCTAATATGCAAACTTTGCCGTAAAAATGTCAAAACTATAAGACTTGAACCACTTTAACCGCATCAAAAGCAACGAAAAAAATCTGATGTGGGCAACACATGACTTTCCTTATATAATGTAATCAATTTACTACTTTTACAGTAAAAACCAATATGTTTTTCTTATAGTAGATACTTATATTCTTTCCAAGATATTGAATTTTCGACAAATAGTCGTAATTTTCATTGATTTAGCGTCATTTTTATCCATTTGGCGAGATTTTCGTTAATTTGGCAACATTTCAAAAAGTCGCCAAGTTGGCGGCATTCCGCCAAAATCGTCGCCAAATTTTCGCCAAGCGTTATGGACGGAGAAATAAGTTATTCTTACAGCAGATAAATTACTATTGGCGATCAAATACAAAAGTATTACTCAAAGTATCTTTTTTCAGGAATGGAACGAGCTAGATCCACGAGAATAATGTCACCCGATGTATTGCATGGTATTACATATGAAAAGTGAACATGGTTCTCAATAGAAAATATTTTTTTTTTATTTTATATGAGTTTTTGATAATTTTTTTTCAAAAATGTGCAATATCTCGAGAACGGTTCATGTTAGCGTTCTAAAATTTATGTCAATCGTTTTCTAATGAAAAATTACATAAGTAATGTCTATTTGCGTAACTTTATTAGCGATATTGATTTTTTGAAGATTTTTACAAAATTTCTCTCGAAAATTTAGGGGGTTCTGAACATTCGATTGCGTATAAAAACAATAGGCTTCCAGTGTTTATAGATTGTGATTTTTGTACCAAATTTCGTTCGAATCGGTCCATTCGTTCGTCAGTTATCGTCTCCACACACACACACACACACACACACACACACATACTTTCGCACACACACATACACACACACAGACATCACTTCAAAAATGTTTGATTCGTGATCAGGGATGCTTGAAACGTGCTCTCCCGTCGAAAACTCGAATTCGAATTTTCGACCCCGTCACAATACTTTCCATATACATTATGTATATAAGGAAAGTAAAAACACAGATTTCAGAATTCATACAAGAATTGAATCTTTTTAGATAAAATTTCTATTCGAAAACTTTCATACATATATGCTTTAGCAAAATATTTATATGCAGTCACCAATTATCAGTCGAAAACTTTAATTATCTTAAGTAATTTTGATGATATGGGGATGGAACTTCTTGTCTAACTGAATGGGCTAAGGAAAATATTTTAATATTTTTAGTGTTAAAATTTTTTAAGGGAGTTCCTATAAAAAAGTTATACATTTTGTACTTTTTTTTTACTAAAGGGTATTATATGATCAAAATTCACATAAAACGGAAGTCTACCTTAATTAAATCATTTCTTAAATTGGAGCCATGGATCTACGACTAATCAGTCTAGAGATATTTAGCCGTGCAATGTCTTTGAAATACCCATTGCAACTAGCGTTGGAGAAAATATTATAATCTACAGAAAATAAAATGGTAAAACCACCCTGTTATTGCCAGTACTTCACAGTCTCGAATCATGCATGATAATGAAATTGCAACTGTATAATTCGTATTTTCATCCATTTCAGGTACCACGAGATCAGAAATTGGTCCACACCTTGCTACACCTCTCTCACGCTTGATGTCAGCTATCCAGCCAATGCATTCCAACTTGACCCGTTCAAGCACGAAAGGCGAATTCCAATACTACATCATCGGAGTGTACGGCTTCTTTGCTTTGCTCATTGCCATCGGACTCATATTCATTATAGTGAAAAAAATAGTGAACGCCTGCTGCAGCTCTTCTAAGGAAGATTACGAATCCGTTCCCAATCAAGTGAATTGTAACCCGCAGAACAATCTGAGTTTTGGGCAGCATGTAAATGTCGACTATTTAGACGTAGAAAGGATTGAACATCACGATTCAGATTACGATTACTATTCCGACGAGGGAAGCCAAACAGACGTTTCGAAAGACAGACCGCCTGAGTATGAGGATCCTCCAGCCTATTCAGTGTCGTTACACCAATGAATCGTATTTTTCTGTATATGTTTTCAGTTACCAGATCCGCCAGCTTAATCGGTGGTGTTGCACTAGTGAAAGCGTACATTACTATATATATATTTCAGTTACCACCATCTGATTTAAAATAACATGTTGACTATCTGATGCCAATGAATTTGCAAGTTTTTCGCGATATTATGATCTGAAAATGCAATTACTTTTTTAGATGTTAGACAATACAGAATTAGTTTTAGGATCCGACAGCCTATTCGACTGTCTTACGTCAGTAATATCGTACATTGTTGTATATGTATTTCAAATATCGTCATCTGGTTTAAAGTAGCATTTTGACTATCTGAGTATGAGGATCCGCCAGCCTATTCAGCGATGTTACACTAGTGGATCGTACATTATTATATATGTATTTCAGTTACCATTATGTGGTTTAAAATACGATTTTGACTATATGAGTATGAGGATCCGCCAGCCTATTCAGCAATGCTACTATACCAGTGAGTGAAATCGCTCATTACTGTATATATATTTCAGTTACCATCATGTGGTTTAAAATAACATTTTGATTATCTTGTTATGAGGTTCCGCCAGCCTATTCGGTGATGTTGCACCAGTGAATTCATATATTATTGTATATGTATTTCAGTTGCTATCATCTGGTTTAAAATAACATTTTGGCTATCTAAGTATGAAGCCAACCTATCAGCCAGCCTATTCAGCGATAGGCCTGAGTTAGCCAGTCTATTCAGCGATAGGCCTGAGTCAGCCAGCCTATTCAGCAATGTTACACCAGTGAATTCACCAGTGAATTCAGGCCTATTCAGCCATTCAGGCCTGAGTCAGCCAGCCTATTCAGCAATGTTACACCAGTGAATTCAGGCCTGAGTGAATTCACCAGTGAATTCAGGCCTATTCAGCCATTCAGGCCTGAGTCAGCCAGCCTATTCAGCAATGTTACACCAGTGAATTCAGGCCTGAGTGAATTCACCAGTGAATTCAGGCCTATTCAGCCATTCAGGCCTGAGTCAGCCAGCCTATTCAGCAATGTTACACCAGTGAATTCAGGCCTGAGTGAATTCACCAGTGAATTCAGGCCTATTCAGCCATTCAGACCTGAGTCAGCCAGCCTATTCAGCGATGTTACTTACTTACACCAGTGAAATTGTACATTATTATATATGTATTTCAGTTACCATCATGTGATTTTAAATAAGATTTTGACTATCTTGTTATGAAGATCCGCCAGCCTATTCGGTGATGTTACACCAGTGAAATCGTACATTATTATATATGTATTTCAGTTACCATTATGTGGTTTAAAATAAGATTTTGACTATCTGAGTATGAGGATCCGCCAGCCTATTCAGCGATGCTACACCAGTGAAATCGTTCATTACTATATATGTATTTCAGTAAAATAAGATTTTGACTATCTTGTTATGAGGATCCGCCAGCCTATTCGGTGATGTTGCACTAGTGAATTCGTACGTTATTGTATATGTATTTCAGTTGCCATTGTCTGGTTTAAAATAACATTTTTTACTATCTGAGTATGAGGACCCGCCAGCCTATTCAGCGATTTTACTTACTTACACCAGTGAAATTGTGCATTATTAAATATGTATTTCAGTTACCATCATGTGGTTTAAAATAAGATTTTGACTATCTTGTTATGAAGATCCGCCAGCCTATTCGGTGATGTTGCACCAGTGAATTCGTACATTATTGTATATGTATTTCAGTTACCTTCATGCGGTTTAAAATAACATTTTGACTATCTGAGTATGAGGATCCGCCAGCTTATTCGGTGATGTTGCACCAGTGAATAAGTACATTTCTGTTTATGTATTTTAATTACTATTTTCTGGTTTAAAATAACATTTTGATTATCTGAGTATAAGGATTCGCAAAACTATTCGACGGTGTAGCACCAGTGAAATAGTACTTTGCTGTGCATGTATTTCAGTAACCATCATCTGGTTTAAGATAATATTTTAACTATCTGAATATGTGGATCCGGTAACCTCTTTGGTGGTGTTTCACCAGTGAAATCGTACATTGTTTGATATGTTTTTCATTACCATCATCTGGTTTCAAATAACATTTAATTTTTAATAAATGACGTAGAGTTTTGAAGATTCATTTTATATTAAGAATTAAAACATTGAATTAAAAAATTTAGAATCAAGGACACACTGTGAGAATAACCACTTAAACATCCGATTTTGTGATAGATCAAAAATTTTGAAAGATTTAAATTCCAGAATAATGAAGTTGGAGGATTATTTAGACCAATATCGTAATAAATTTTACTTTTTAATTACTGAAGCAGTTTCTTCCGTTAAAATATTATGTTCCTGAAATTACTATCATATCACACTAGTAAAGTAATTTATTATATTATCACTGCTGTGTATTTTTACTTTCCCTATATACATAATATAATGTAATGCATAGGGAAAGTATTGTGACGGGGTGGAAAATTCGAATTCGAGTTTTAGGCGGAAGAGTACGTTTCAAGCATCCCTGAACTCGAATCGAACGTTGTATGTGTGTGTATCCGTGAGTCTGTGGAAACGATATTTTAAGAACGAATGGAGCGTTTCGAACGAAATTTCGTACAAATATTAGAATCAGTGAATAATGGAAGCTTATTGATTTTAAACGCAATCAAATGTTTGGAAGACTCCCAAATTTTCGAATGAAATTTTGAAAAATTATTAAAAAATTTGAATCTTTAATAATGTTACGTAAATTATTACTTCTTATGTAATTTGTTTTATTAGAACACGAGTGCCACAAACTTTAGAAGGCTAGAGTGAACTATTCTTATGATATTGCACGATTTTCTAATAAATGTATAAAAAATATTACATAGAATTTAAAAAAATATATATACATTAATTATTGAGAAACATGTTCACTTTTCATACAATATTATGCGATAAATTTGTTGTCATCATTCTCGTGGATCTAGTTCGTTCCATTAACGAGAGAAAATACTTGTGTAATAGTTTTGTATTTTTACGACCAAAAAACAATTCGTCAATAGTCATTTATATGTAAGAAAAGTTCTTCTCTTCGTCTGTGCAAGGCTTGGCGATAAATTTGATTAATTTGGAGCCTCAAATAGCGATATATCGCCCCAGATTGAGAAAAATTTAGACGAAATGGCAAAAATAATATAAACTAATGAAAATGACGCCAAATTGATGAATTAATTATTAAAATATTTTACATTGACTAGACTCATTATTGCGGTTGCCATCAATATTAATAATTGTCAATTTAATTGTTAATATAAGTTCATTGGGTACTTAGAAATAATTTTACATGTTGTTATCCGGAAAGGCGCCCAATGTACAATTCAACGTTAAAAACATTGTGCTGTGGATATTATTCATCATTTGTTCACTGTGAAAGAAGTACATTCATTGCATTATATAGGGAACGTCATGTACTGTCCACATTAATTTTTTCAAATTTGTATTGCTCATTTATTAATATATTTTTTAGATCTGATCCCCAATTCATTAATTCCTCCAAACCTAAAATGGATTGATTGACTCCATTAGGAAAGCCTATTCTAGGTCTGGCTCGCGGTCCGGTAAGAAATGCAGACGATACGCTGAATTGCTAAGCAAGTGTTTGAAAATTAGCAGTTTATAAAAGTTACACGAGATATATTCATATCTATATAAATAAAATTGAAAATCTGTCTTTCTTTCTGTCTGTCTATCTTTCTGTCTTTCTTTCTGTCTGTCTATCTGTATGTTTGTCTCATCATCACGGGAACCGAATTTCATGAAATTTTGTGGGTAGCCTTGGAATAGCACCATTTAAAATTTAGTCCATGTTTCGAGTTTCCAGGACCAGAGATTGTCTAGATATTAATTAAAAATGCACAGTTGAACCTTCCACAGACATAGCATTATACAGACGATATTTTTTAACGTAAATTTATTTGAAGAAAATGATATCATGTCGCTTAGCAACGGGTTTAAATCCAACGTGTTTATGCGGCAGACGATTTTTATTAAATCTTTCCAATTTAAATAATAAAGAAATTTATATAAAATAAATTTTTATCGAATTGCATTTTTGACTGGATTATATTAATTACGGTATTCAGGTTAAAATATTACTGGGAGTATTGATATCTTCAATTCATTACGTCATATTTTTTATTTTGGCAAAAATGATTGAAACTCTATTGTAATACGGGTAATCTTCTATTAGTACACGGGTATATCTTTTAATCTACGAGAATATAAATGCGATTATATCTTCCCATGCAATTTTAACGTTTTCATTTTGGCATACATTAAAATCAATAAAGGCTCTCAAGTTTAAAGATTGCGGGATAATTGATATTTCCACTTTATTACGTCATTTGTTTCATTTTGGCAAAGAGTTTTGAAATTCATATATTGTAGTACTGGTAATTTTCTATTAACACACGGGTATATCTTCTAAATTTCGGGAATATAAGTAGTACGGATATGTCTTTCCTATACAATTTTAGCGCTTTATTATAAACGGGAAACTTATTTATTTATAAACGGGACCAGACTGTTTTATTCTTCAGATCTACCTTTAAAGATACTTTTTGTATAGCGAGAACAGAGTATTGTATAGCTAATTGATTATATATAGTATAGATTTTGTATAGCTAAACTTCTTTTTAGGAGCATTAATTTAAATATTTTAATAGAATGTTTTGAATAACAGTGTCATTTAGAATAGTATAAGAATTTAATCATGATTGTGAATTTTATGTTTCTTTTATATTTTCTAATCTACGAGAAAGTAAGTAGCACAGATATATATTTCCATACAATTTTAGTGCTTTCATTTTGGCATATATTGGCATCAATTACGGCCTTCGTGTTTAAAGATTATGGGGATTATTGATATTTTCAATTTATTACGTTATCTGTTTTATTTTGGAAAATATTTTTGAAACTCATATATTGTAGTACTGGTAATCTTCTACTAATACAAGGGTATATCTTCTAACCTACGAGAATATAAATAGTAGAGGTATCTAATTTTAGCGCTTTGATTTTGGCATATATTGGAATCAATTACGGCCTTCAGGTTTAAAGATTACGAGGATTATTGATATTTTCAATTTATTACGTTATCTATTATTTTTTGGTAAAGGTTTTTGAATCTCTATATTGTAAACGAGTAATCTACTAATACACGGGTAAATCTTCTAATATTTGAGAATATAAGTAGTACGGGTATATATATCTTTCTATACAATTTTAGCGTTTTTATTTTGGCATATATTGATTTAATTTCATATTTTTTGTAAATTTGTTTACAAGCGAGACCAGGATTATTTTTTTTCTTCAAATCTGCCTGTAAAGATAATTTTGTATAGCAAAAATAGAGATTTTTAAACTTCTGTTTAGGAACATCAATTTAAATATTTTAATAGAATGATTTAAATAACAATGACATTTAGAATGTTATAGGAATTTGCACATGAATGGGAATTTTAAGTTTTTTTGTATTATATATTCCGTACGAAGAACGGGTATACTACTACTCCTAAGTAAAACTACGATGCGTCTCAATGATTATCTGATAATAATTTAAAGCTTCGTATATTAAGAAACTGCTATTCTCACCGCTTAGAGGGTATATCAATATGATAGTATTAAAAGATAAATAAAAATCTGATGTGGGCAACACATGACTTTCCTTATATAATGCAATGAATTTACTACTTTTACAGTAAAAAAAATAGGTTTTTCTTATAGTAGATACTTATATTCTTTCCAAGATATTGAATTTTCGACAATTAGTCGTCATTTTCATTGATTTAGCGTCATTTTAATCCATTTGGCGAGATTTTCGTTAATTTGACAACATTTCAAAAAGTCGCCAAGTTGGCGACATTCCGCCAAATTCGTCGCCCAAATCTCGCCAAGTTTTACTGACGGAGAAATAAGTTATTCTTATAACAGATAAATGACTATTGGCGTTCAAATACAAAAGTATTACTCGAAGCATCTTTTCTCATGAATGGAACGAATTATAGATCCACGAGAATGATGTCACCTAATTTATTGCATGTTATTACATATGAAAAGTGAATATGTTTCTCAATAGGAAATATATTTTTTTTTATTTTATATGACTTTTTGATAATTTTTTTGAAAAATGTGAAATATCTCGAGAACGGTTCATGTTAGCGTTCTAAATTTTATGTTAATCGTTTTCTAATAAAAAATTACATAAGAAATGTCTATTTGCGTAACTGTACTAGTGGTTTTGATTTTTTGACGATTTTTTTCAAAATTTCACTCGAAAATTTAGCGGGGTTCTGAACATTCGATTACGTTTGAAAACAATAGGCTTCCAGTGTTTACGGATTGTGATTTTTGTACCAAATTTCGTTCGAATCGGTCCATTCGTTCGTCAGTTATCGTCTCCACTGACACACACACACACACACACACATACATACTTTCTCACACACACACACACACACACACACAGACATCACTTCAAAAATGTCTGATTCGTGATCAGGGATGCTTGAAACGTTCTCTCCCGTCGAAAACTCGATTTCGAATTTTCGACCCCGTCACAATACTTTCCTTATACATTATGTATATAAGGAAAGTAAAAATATCAGAGAATGTATACAAAGAATATTTTGAAATGAAAACAATTATATTAGATGGTCCAATGTGGATTGATGAATAATTTGAAACTATATACTTGCGGAAAGACTAATTTGAATACAGTGTGGACGCTATGACTGGTTAATTACTGATTTGAGCCCATACGCCCATTATGCGTATATTGATTAGATGAATTTCATAGAAGCAGAATTTTCTATGAATATTGAGAATTAATTTTATTTTTCCTGCAATGCGTGGTAATGTATAAGGAAAGTATAAAGTAGGGTCGAAAATAAAAATTCGAGTTTTTGTCGAATCTACACGTTTCGAACACGAATCCACAATTTTCAGTATGGCGTCTGTGTGTGTGTGTGTATGCATGTGTACTTATATAATTTCAAAAATGTATCCATATGATTTTATGCAATTAAATTCAATGCATTATGAAAGAAAGGAGAAAATTAATTTGAATCTGTAGTCGTATAATACTAGGAAGTATAAAGTGTAACGAAATAAAATTCATACATAGATAAATAGCAGTAAGATGAAATCGATATAATTTTACTGAAAAACAAATTCAAGTTTAAAGTTTTACTTACGAAGTTTATCATTAATTGAGGGGTATTTTATTAAGGATGGATTTCGTACATTTTTGCTACGCTACTGCTTTCGGTCGCACTTCAAACATTTTCATGATCATTAGACATATTGTAGAATCTGATTTAGCCTCGATGAGCAGGGTCGGTGGGGACGTATTTAATGTCCAAGCCTAGTTTTTCGAATGCCGGTCGCCAGTCGCCAAATATCGACTAAAATTTTGGAAATGGCGTATAATAATAATAATAATAATAATAATAATAATAATAATAATAATAATAAAACGTCATTTTGGCTGGTAGATGTTTGTGAAATTTTGACTATTGCACTTCCAAGCGGAGAAAAACGTGACATGAATGATTCTTCTGCGGGAAAGGCAAAAATTTCGCTTACAAAAGGCAGAAATTTCACTGCATAACTTTTTCTCTAACAGACATAACATGTACACATGTTGGCAATATATTTTCAGAAAATGACATTTTAATTTTTTTTTTCATACCTGAGTTTCTCGATTGAATTTTTGAGTGAGGAAAATCTAGGAGACGGGAGATGAGTATTCATTTTAAACAGTGGGGTATAATATCGAAAACTTCACTTGTGCATTAGGTTTTATATTTACTCCTTTTTTGTTTGTTTAATTTAAGCAAATTTATCGGGTTTCTTTTTTTATTATTATTTGGCTGGTTAGTTTTAGTAGATGGCCAGTAAAAAATTAGCCTTTATCAGCCAAATTGGCACATTCAGTAACCCTGGTCCATACCAAGATATAAAAATGCGTCTTTCCCAGTATTTTCCCGCTCTTTATACACAATTCTAATGAAATATAAAAACACTTGTTATCCTATTAAAATAGTATTAATACTTTGAATTAGCATGAATCAGTAAAAAAGAAATATTTCGTGGAAACCAGAAACTTGTCTGAATTTCATATAAAAGAAAAAATTGAATTAAATGTGTTATAATTGATAAAATTTTATAACATTAAAATGAGAATAGTTGACAATCAACATAATGTAAATTTATAGAATAAAAGTACGCTTGTAAAGCTAAATTATTTTATACACACACACACACACACAAATGAAAAAATGTGCCTCCGAGAAACTCCTTCCTTGGCGCCTGAACCAAAGGTTTAAACTTTATTATTATTAGCTTCAATAAATTCGTCGGTGAATGGATGGAAAATAAAATAAAAGCTTTAGTTTCAACCCTCAATAAAAATTAAAAATAAAAATGCTATAAGTAATATATGTATAATATAACAACATATGTTAACAATTAAAAGATTAATAATATTTTAAAATAAAAGAAAAACCCTGATAAGTTATTCAACTTTTTGAAAAGTTTAAAATCGAATAAAACAGTAAACACTGAAATAATCTTGCTAGTGCTGCCATCTTTTGACATTTTTTAAAAATCTCTAAAGATGGCAGCATTGCATTTAATTTATGTGAGGAACAGAATAAGTATACTTCTAGGTTTTATTTTTCATGTATGAAATTCGAAAGCACAGAGTGATTATTACAGTTTATATTAATAGTGCTTCTAAGGGGTTGGTTGTAAATATTAGAAAATGTAGAATATCTAACATCAATTCAAAGAGGTACAAATTGCTAAATATATATCCCCCCCCTATGAAAACTAAACGTGAATTCCAAATAAATTTAAAATAGTGAAAAGAGCAGAAAAAGAAAGATGATTTGATGGACATAGATGGATATACATCTACAGGGTCACTATAAGGATGATGTAAGACAGAATAAATGCATCCAATTTATGATTTTTATTCTACAAATACAAAACAGACAAAATATATTCCTTTCGAATAAGTTAATGAGAAGTTGGGAGGAGACAGAGCGATGAAGGAGATCAGCAGCTCTGAGCTAAAGTGCCAATATCAGTAGACTTCAATGTTTTTTTAGTTCCTATCTGAGAGAGTAAGGGCTCAAGGATCGAAGCGCCGAAGATGCATATCTGAGAAGAAAGTCACTGGTGAGGAGGGAGGGGGGGTGTTGAAGACCCAGACCACAAGACTAACCCTAAGGCATATAGCAACTTAATGAGTGGCCGGAGGGGTGTATGTGTGAAAGCCCCAGGCCGTCCGACTCGTCCAGAGGACTTAGAGTATCTATTTGGACGGCCGGGAAGGGAGGGGTGTATGTGTTGAAGACCCAGACCGTCCGACTCGTCCAGAGGACTAAGAGCAACTATTTGGACGGCCGGCGGAGTGTATGTGTGAAAAGTTTTTTTTTTGAAAACTGTATTTTGATACTTTCTTCCGTTAAAGTTCTGGCTAATAAATTTTGATGCACCATTAAACTTGCTTTACTTAGCTGCCTAGTCAAACATGTGAATAAGTGGTTGCTGGGGGAAAATTAGATTCAACTGATGGGGTGGGACAGCCCGATGGTTAGTGCGCGGGAATTGCATTCGAACGACCCGAGTTCGATTCGCGCCTCTACCCAAATTGTCCCGTGTTTCCGCGGAGCACAGGCACATTAAATATGTGAGTCCGTAAGTCCTTCGGAGAGGTTGATGGTAGGGGAAGGAGGGTACGTTCCCTATGGATACCGGCCCCCACTGGGTTTCAATCTAAATTGGGTGGCACTGTTCCGGTTGTCCAAACCAATACCTCACACCTTCGGGTAAGTCGGACAGTCCGAGTCGTGTCAAAGAAGAAGATTTAGACGATGAAATAACAATTTTGACTAAATAACGGCTTCAAGATAGAAATAAATGCAACCATTGCCGACATTTTAGATTTGCAGTTAGTATAGCTCATTAGGAAGGGAAGGGAATTTGATAGGTCACATAATTCCTATAAGACATCTGGAATTTATCCGTTACGAGATTATTTCGAACTCTTTTCGGACCTTTTTGCATTTTGCAAGGTATATATTGTAAAGAACCTTGCTGCCCCAACCGAGAATCGAACCCTGGATCTTCGAATTGGCCAGCCGACGCTCTACCGTTAAGCTACTGGGACGAAATTGCAAGCTCTTATTGTCGAAGTGGACTTTGCATTCTCCACCCTCTAATGTCAGATTGGCGTGCAACAGGCAATCTGACTGACCATCTCCTGCTATTTTTACCCCAGGTTAGCCTCCTGATGCTATTTTCATTCTCCAGGTTAGCTTCCTGCGTCGTCGTTACCCTTTCGATTTGAAATCGGGGCTCAATATCTCGGAGTCCACTCAATTCGTGCTAGTCGTACTAGTATCACTTTCAGACCTCCGACCTATTTACATTAACCTACAAGGTTGATATATCCGGGCGCCACTGTAAAGAACCCTGCTGCCCCAACTGGGAATCGAACCCTGGATCTTCGAATTGGCCAGCCGACGCTCAACCGTTGAGCTACTGGGACGAAGTTGCAAGCTTTTATTGCCGAAGCGGACTCTGCAATATTTGGCAATGCACACACCATGAATAGAAATCTAATGTTCAAAATATGACGAAACAACATTTTTTTCTGGACTGGGTGTTGTATGAGAAAACTGCAGACATAGCATCGCCTCTCTACGAACTACTTTGCAGGCATCACTGTCCAGAAGATAGTAACATGCGATGAGCCAGCCAACAGCTAAAGTTAATATAAACTGAAGGTCTGAAATTCGTGTGCCGTGTATTACATTTAGCTCTCGTCGGCATGTGTATTTGAGTTCTCGTCAAAAATCACAATATGCTGGAACTATAAAATTTGAGACATAATTTGTCTATAATGCTAATTTCAGTTTGTCTTTAGGATTTGTACATAAATAAGTGAATTTTAAATTCATGGTGTTTGAAACATAAATCACTCATAAAAAAAAGAGAGTTTTTTCATTAAATGTTTTTAATTGTTTTCGTATTAGTATATCAATATATCCTGAAAACAATTTAAAGAGCAAGCTTTTTCTCCAATAAAAACTATCCTTATTTTGCAAATAGAGTGCTTGAATTTATAATTATATAAAATTTAAAAACTTTAATTTTATTACGTTTTAAATTTCTAAAAATATATATATTTTAATTATTTTTATTTATTTTACATAGCACATTTACATCCGGTACAAGAAAAGCATTTATGTGAAAATTTGTAAATACATGTATTCATAAATTGGAGAAATAAAATTTTTTTGTCCCAGATCCCTTTAAAGTCTGTGAAAAAGTAATTCTATCTTGAAAAGCTCTTTTAAACTAAAAAAAAAAAAAAATCCTGAAAACTTGAATGACGAAGTTTTAAAAAAGAAATCTTTCAGAAAGACAGATAAACCGAAAATTATCAACAATTTTCCTATTTCCATTCATTCAATATGGTGAACTGAATTAACCGATAAACTAGTTAGTTTTGTTACAGTTTTGTTACCATTATAGGTCTTTTCATTTGCAACTTCCACTTCAGGAAAGACTTACTTTTTTAGGAAAATTTCAGAATTACAAAAATTTACCAGATATTTGACTTTTTTTTACCCCAACATTGTCTAACTCTTTCGCAATGACGAACAATAACTGCGAAACTTGTCAAAGGATTCTGATGTGTTAACTATGCTTACCTCTATTTGCGTTAATTCTTTCAACTCTTTTTGATCAGAATAGATTCTTCTTTAACTCGCATCTAGGGCATTTACTTATAAAACGGTCTACCAACTGACTTACTTTGTCTTGAAAAACTGGAAGCAACATTTCAAATTAGCCATTTCTAGGAAACAGAAATGCTTGATCCATGAATTCGTGATCATAAGGTTTCAAATTGTAAGGCTCAAATACATGCGTTTACTCAAACCATATTATTGGTTTGCTCAAACCATATTATTGCGTTAAGTATGAAATCCCATGAATGCAGTATTAACATAAACCCCATAGTATGCCTAGTATGCCATAGAAATTTATACAAGAAAGACATATAGAACGTCTAGCACTATGGTGACATATGAACTATGCCTAATAAATTTATCTCATACTCCAGAAAGCAAATATAATAATATAATTCTAAGTCTAAACCAATCACCACTCTTCGCCAATTTGCAGCATTAATATTTGCAGATAGTCTAATCATGGTTTACATAGATAGGCGGACAACGACATTTGGAACCAACCCACTTTTGTACCAGCAGTTTAAAAACTCTATACTTTTGCATTGTTATAAATCGATATATAAAACTGTATAATGCAACAAAACCAAAATATTAAAAAATTCGAAATATGGCCCTATGATTTTTTTTATTTTTGTATAAGATAAATTCTAAAAATTTCTTCAACGAAGCGCTTGAAATCCCTTACGGATTGAAGATCACTGATCTAGATGATTTATCAAGGCCTTCTAGAATGACACAAAACCTAAAACCCGCCTATAAGGGGTGCCCCCAAACATATAAAAAACACATTAAGACCCCCAGTGCATATATCAGCATCCATGAACCAGTTTCACGTTTATTATATGCTCGTCAGCATGGAATGGTCGTAAACGAATTTTATGCCGGCCACGTGAAAAGACTAGAGTTATAAACACTGAAAAAACCCCGGTTTATTACCGGGAATAAACCGGGAATAAATTGGGGTATTTTGAGAGAGGGAAATTTGAAAAACTGGGAATTTTGAAAGTTTCCAAAGAGTAAATAATTTAAAAGTAAAATCACTCCGAACGATGAAATACTTATTAATTACAAAGTCATTAATTCATTCATATTCATTTAATGTTGAACAATAATAAAAAATCTATATTAGTCCCAATAATATTTTAACAATTTTGCGATTAATATATTTCGCTCATTCTCAATTAAGGTTTGCAATTTCAAATTTTCAAAATTTTAAACTTCAGTAGACTTTACCTTATACAAAGATTTAGTAAATTTATTTAACTGGTGATCCATCATTAATGGTCAGTTTAGCCAGAGCATATAAGAAACGCGTAAATTAATCAAAGTTTTCAACGTTTTCAAAATTTCCCGGATTTATTCCAGCTTCTCAAAATTCCGAACGATAATAAGAAATCTATATTAGTCCCAATAATATTTTAACAATTTTGTGATTAATATATTTCGTCCATTTTCAATAAGGGTTTGTAATTTTAAATTTTCAAAATTTTAAATTCAATATAGACTTTACCTTTAAACTAATACAAAGATTTAGTAAATTTATCTAAATGGCGATCCGTCATTAAGGGTCAGATTAGCCAAAGCTTATAAGAAAAGGGTAAATTAGTCAAAGCTTCCAATGCTTCCAAAATTTCCCGGATTTATCCCAGCTTCTCAAAATTCCCGGATTTTTTGCAACTCTAGAAAGGACTGAGGTTGTCAGTTCCCATAGAAATTCGCAAAAGCTGTGGCTTATAGCAAGTTTGTTGCTGCCATTGCAGATATCGGCTATTCCATGCTGACGAGCGCATAATAAGCTCAAAACGAACCCATGGATACTGGTATCTGCAATTTTCCCAGGTAGATATTTTGGAGGGAATTTGTGGAAAGAAAAACTACATTTGAAGTGGACAATTTTCACTAGACTTCAAATCGAAGTACAATTTCTGATTTATATGAACTGCTCATCCCTATATTTTTTCTCTTCATACAGTATAGCATATTGTTTGACATTACTCTTAAAAAATTGAAACCGTTGCCATAAATCATAGGGTCCTGAGAAAATTACAATTTCAGTATTATTCAGAGATTAGTCAGCTATACTGGGGGATTGTAAAAGAACTTTTGATCAGTATAGAATCGAGCCACCTATCTCCGGCTGCCCCGGTGACACTGTATCCATTGCGATACTGAGACGATTATCTTTTCTTCTATATGTTAAGTAAATCCTACGTGTTTACTGCCTTTGGAGGCATCTTCGCACCTTTATAACTTCAATTTTATTTGGGTTCCAAATTCCATAGGTTTTGATTGTCGAATGCAATTTTTATAGGAACATTTCATTCCGAGTACAAGTGGCTGTTCTTTTGAGATGATTATTATACCAGTGTCCGCTACAATGTAAAACATTCTGCAACCTTTGCTTATTTTTTTTCAGCTATTTTGTTGATAATTTCGGCAAACTGATAAGAACAATTATAGATGCTCATGAAAATTCCAGCTTCATTTCTGAAATATTCAGTTAATTATCGTCTGCCGAAACGTTGTTCTTATATATATATAAACCAAAACTATCAGGAGCATTATTCCCCATTGAGGACAGCTGATTCCACTAAAACTTTCAGTAACATGCTTGTAAATGTTTTACAGTGTATAGAAAGTTTTACTGTTTGTTACGCGAAATCGTATTGATAATATAATCAAGTCATATCATGCATTCCTAACAAAATAATAGCAGGATAAGCAATTCCTAGTCTAACCTAAATACGCTACTGATCATTACCGCGCTTACCATTAGCTTTCGCTTTATGAGGTTTCCAACCTTTTTCCCCCCGTTATAAATTTGTTTTGAATCCAGAATCTCTAAACGGTAGTCATATGTATACGAGTTAGCGAAAGCTACTGGACCATGTTGCCGGACAGACAGCTCTTGCAACAACAAGCTGCTCGTCCATACGTCGCGCTTCAGTGCCTGCTGGAGTCCTGTTGCCAGAAAAGCGTGACGGCAGCCCATTGTTGGGCGGCACGGGCGTGAGAGACACCGGAGCAACCTACTTCCGCTCACACCCCCTATTTCACGATCCTTCCAGCGAAGTTCGGGAGCTGCAGGCCAACACCCCTTGTTGCTTCGGAAGAAGACATTCATTTTGAGATTTGCGAAACAATGGGACATATTTTTAATTACTTTCTCTACGATGTAAAGGGAAAGTGTTGTGGGGTCAAAAATCCTATTTTGACGGATTGACAAGTATTTTATATTCCTGAACACGAATTAAGAGATTTCTATAGTATACAGAGGAATGGCACTGACAGATAAGGGGTGAATTACACAGTCCAAACTACTGATAGAAATTTTGCATACACGTGGGACTTGACCTATCAGTAATGAGGAAAAATCTATAACCTTGGAATTTTGTTCGAAAAATTTATAAATCGTGGAATTTTTTCTTTCTTTAAACTGACTGACACACTAAGGAGGGAATTACACCGTCTAAATTACTGAAGATAGAAATCTGATACTTTTCCATACACACGCGAGGGATTCAACCTATATAAGCAAGAAAAAAAACTCTAAAATTTCGGAATAATGCTCGAAAATTTTAAAAATCGTGAAATGCATTTATCCTCGAGTTATTGTCCCATGCCACACACACACTCGTACGCGCGCACACACACAGGCACATGCACACATACGCCTCGTGCGCACGCTTACGCTCAGAGGGACAGCCATATTTCCAAAGTGTTCGAAATGTATTTAGGAAGTCTTAAACTTGTTTATCCGTTAAAATCTCGAATTCGAAAGTTTTTGATAAAAAATTAATTTTTCTACACAAAGTTAAAACTATGGAATAACTGAATGCTAACGAAGTTTATCTTATTAACAAATTATCTTGGCTTCTAACCAAATAATTACATTTAAATCGCTAAAAATGGATGATTCTGAGATTCTAGAAACTCGTCTCAGTCGGAAATCGAAACCTCGATTTCCCGGTGGTCAGATGATACACTAGTAATTGAGCTACTGAAACAGTTATATTTCGCTTTTTATTTTGAAGTGGAATCTATTTGTCAAAAGTTTTAAATCGAATTGCAACTTTTGATCTATTCGAGTGCAGTAATGCTCAGCTTTTTTAAGACCAGTGGCTATATTACTATTGGTGGATTGCTTTATCACAATTCATCCCTCCCCATAATTACACATGAAAAAAAGAAAAAAAAAAAAACAAAAAAAACTTGGAATAATGAAAACTTTATTTTTATAAATATATTTATAATACATCTGTATATTTAATTTCATTTTCATTTGGTAACTGGGAGTATTTTGAAAAGTGAAGCCGCGATAAAGCTAATTACACCGAATTTGCCGTTTTAATTTCATTTTCATTTTTATTTGTTTATTGGGGAGCATTTTAAAAGTGACTGGGAGCATTTTTAAAAGTGAAGCGGCGAAAAAGCTAATTACGTCGAATTTGCAGTTTTAATTCCATTTTCATTTAGTAACTGTGCGTATTTTCAAAAGCGAAACCGCAAAAAAAGCCAATTACATCGAATTTGCAGTTTCATTTAATTTTCATTTTCATTTGGAAACTGGGCGTATTTTCAAAGGCGAAGTGGCAAAAAGGCGAAAAACTAAAATATCTCGAGAACGGTTAGTCCCAGAGTTATGGAGTTGGTCTTATTCTTTTCACTGTCAAAAATTGCGAATAAAACAAGCATTTTATTGATTTGACATTTGACCATATCTTCATTAGAAGATATGAAAGCATATAAATTAGGACATGAGAACATATTTTCATTCTTTCATTGTCTTTCACTTCAGACTTTGACTATTTCTGCGGGCCATTTAGCAAGAAAATGGCAAGTTCTATTTTCTGTAAAATTTTCCCATACATGAAGCTGCATTGCTTACATCACGTGTTAAACATGGATTTGCCAAAAATAATAAGAGCGGCTCTGCTCCCTGTAAATCCAGAAAAAGTCATCAATCTGCCCTTGCGGTTAATAATATTTGACGTTGTCTTCCGTCATATTTTTTACTGATTAAAAATATTTGTGTTTCAAATTTTATTCAGAAATGCAACTTGCTTTTAAAAGTGTATTTGACACACATTGTATTTGAAATATGTTTATCTTTGCCTTGGAATATTGAATTTAAGCCGATCAAATGTATAGTGATGTCTGTTATAAATGCTAAATCAATCATCTCTACATGATGCCATCTAATTCGTCGTAACTTTCATTTCTTGAGAGTAAAAAAAAAAAAATGATTTCATGCATAAAAAAAAAAAAAAAAAAAAAAGACTGAGGACTTTACCTCGACTTAATAGCCATCATATTTCTGACTAAAATATAAGATATTCTTACGCGGAGGTTTCCAATTCTTCAAGCAAACTTTTGAAGAGTCAGTGTTGCAGTGATCTTCCACTAATTGAGTTAACAATTTTTACGACAACATTCATGACATATGAATATTACATTATTTTTCCACAAAGACTTTGCTGACGCAATGAGACTCAGAATTTCCGCCATTATTTTCACATAGGGCAATAAAACCGGAATTTCCCCCGACCATAGACGGAATAGCATCTGTTGTGATTACAGCTGGTTTTTATATAATAAGTTATTTTTTTATGCTTCGTAAATATGACCCCGTTCCTATTTTTGTATTTTTGTCTAAAGTCATGTTCGGAAGCAAGGACTCTTTTGTGGAAAAATCGTTGAAAAAGTGATTGTGATAAATATTGAATGATGGCGTATTGAATGATGGCCTTTACTTTAGCTAATGACGGGTGACTGCAACAATCATTCTTTTTTTTTTAATCTAATAATTTTATAATTGGGCACGAAGACGCATTCAACAGATTTTTTCATATTTAGAAGAAAATGAACTTTTTATTTAACTGTATATATATCCAGTATTGCTTATACAATTGTTCATTAAGATAACAGGTACTAATTTCATTACGAATCATATGACTTAATTTTAATGTATGTGATATAATTTTATTTTTGTATATATTTAATATGTTACACCTAGGGAGTATTACTCACTTCAGAGTTCTTTTATATGAGTAATGTTAAG